>JAVJIF010034592.1:0-83379 GCA_038442645.1 Agave tequilana
TTTTTAATTTTATTTTCATATTTAAACAAAGATTTTAAAGATGTTGAAGCCGAATACGAGGACGGGTTTCTGAACTTCATCCTCTTGATTCCTCTTGAATGAGTTGAGGTGCGCAATTGCATCTTTAAGGTGTTTGCTTAAATAGGAAATTTTGCAAATGTGTTATTTTTATTATGAAAATAATGTGTATATGTATACAAGTATATAGTCACAAATTATAAACTACAGGTGGACATACAATAAACAGGCATGAAACAAAAGATATAGAAGTTAACACAATGGACATATACAATATGATAGAAAAGTAGTTCTATACAAGCATATATCAATAGAGTACAAAAGCAAACTATCAATTCTATACATATGTATACATGACTAAAAATCAAAAACTTTTAAATGGAGATGTTACCAATTGAAAGGCAATCTCCAAATAGGTGCCTCCACGATAGCGATGCATGCACGATTTGTTCTTTAAGCTCCGATGCATCAACCACCCGGGCACCACCTCCTCTAAGTCTTGGGGGGGGTAGATCCACCTATACCTGTATCATTTAAATTCGGTGGCTCTTTTGGTACCCAAATCTAGTGGGTCCTTGGGGTTAGATCCGGGGCGAACCCAAACAAATTTATCTTAACATTGTTCTTAGCATAACAAAACTTTTCTAAATGGCCTTTGCGGCCACAATACGTGCAAATAAAAATTCTACCACTATTGTACATAAAAGCATGGATGTGTGTGTGCATGTTTATGTGTAGCATGTTTATGATGAACATGTTTCCCTTGGGCTACTCCTTAGGAAATTTAGATGCAAGCTTGTTAAAATCAAATGCACATTTCTTAAAGTGTTATCTAAAGAATCAACACGTTTTTGAATTTCAACAAAAATATTTTTATTACTAGAAATCATGGGGGTTTTTCCATTATTAGCTACCTTATACTTATCAAAATCATTTTTCAATTTTTCAAAAGAACTAGATAACTATCTTTCTCTTTTAAACAAATTTCAAGTTTGTTCTTCAAAACATCATTTTCCTTTTTCAATTTCTTATTATGAGATTGTGAAATCTCATACCTATGTTGCAATTCTTCAAAAAATTGAGCAAGTTCATCCATTGTGAGATCATCATCATCAATAGAAGTTTCTAGACATACCTTAGATGAATCCTCACCTTGTGCCATAAAGCACATGTTAGCGGCGTCGTGCTCCTCTCGGATTCTGACTGAGTCATCCCATGTAGCGGCCAAGGCTTTCTTCTTCTTCCCGTGCTTGGAGGTGGTTGCTTGGAGAGTGGGGCAATCGGCAATTAGGTGACCGATCTTCTTGCAATGGAAGCAAGGACCGGGTTCTTCTCTTTTCTTCTCGTACCTTCTTTGAGGCTTCCCCCTTCGGAAGTTACTTTGCCGTCCTTCTTGTAAACATCTTGCCCACCTTCCGGATGAGCATGGCGAAATCCTCATCGCAATCTTCGGATGAGTCGTCTTCCTCAATGGTAGTAGGAGTGGCTTTGAAGGCAATCGTCTTCTTCTTTGTGCCTCCTCTCTCTCTAACTTTCATCTCCATCTCATGTGTCTTGAGATTCCGATGAAGCCGGAGAAGTCCATCTCCTCTTTGTCGTTGAGCTCCTTGAGTGTGGTCGCCTTGACTTCCCAAGCTTGGGAAGAGCTCTAATTACCTTCCTTATCTTTGATCATTATCAATCTTGTCGCCTATGGAAGAAAGAGCATTAGTTATTTTTGTTAAAAAGGGTGAGCATATCTCAATGCTATCATTATCAAACATATAAAAATTTCTATATTGAGAACGTAGCAAGTCAACTTTGGCTCTCTTGACTTGAGACGTTCCCTCATGAGTCACAATGAGTATGTTCAAATCTCAAATGCGGATGTACAATTAATTACTGCAAGGTCACCCTCATTTAATGCTGGGTCAATGCATATTGTGCCCTCGCATTAGCCTCATAGTCTTTGAAGTATCCTCGGACCATGTGCTCTCATCACTAGTGGGTTCAATAAAATCTTTGGTTATAGCCCTAGCTACCCTAACTCCTAGGGATTTAAGGAAGAGATCATTTTCACCTTCCAAATGGGGAAGTTTTAAACCATCAAACTTGGGTGGGGATTAATGCTAGAGAAGTCCATGATGCCATGAATGCACAAGCGAATATAAATGCAACAAAAATGTATATAGCCAAATATGGATCTCCCTAAGGTGGTTAGACCTAAGTTGTAGGGTTAGCTCTGATACCAATTGAAATCACCTAGAGGGGAGGGTGAATAGGTGATGGCTATATGAATTATGGCAATAATGCGGAATTTAAAATTTAACACACAAATAGCACAAATATAGACTTGCAATAAATAGAACAATAAATGTGCAGAATTAAAAGGAGTAGAGTGAGAGAAAAATTCGAGCAAACGCAAACGCAAGGATGTGTTTCCGAGGTCGAGCCACGCTCTACGTCCCCGCCTTCACACTTGAAGGATTTGCACTACTATCGTTGATCCCACCGGATCGCCAATACAAGGAAACACTTGTTCCTACACTTGTGATGCCGCAACACCACCGAAGTCACTAGCTCCTTGAGGCCGATGCCTCTACAACTTCACTCAATAAAGAAGGTGATCACACTTGATCAAAATAGCTCACTTGCACAATCCTAGAACAATGATATAGATGTAGAGCTTGGGATTGTGGTGTGCAAAAACTCGAGAGAAGGTAGAGGAATAGGCTACTAGTTGGGTGTTGGGAATTTAGGCTTTGAGAAATCTTTTGTAAAGAAAGGAATTGGAATTCTTTGTAAAGCTCTTGTGAAAATCTTTGCAATTATTTTCAATAATATTGTCTTATCAATATGAGATGACCCTCTATTTATAGGGTCAAAAACAGCCTCACAAAATCGTTGTATCAAATCCAAAAGAGAATCAGCCAGAAAAAAATAGCTGTTGGATCTGTCAGAACTTTTTTGACAGAGTCGGTCGACCGGGTCGGTCGACCGCCAACGGTCAAAAATGTGACCGTTGGGGCTCTACGGTCGACCGGGTCGGGTCGACCGAAAAATCTGTGAACGCAAATATGCCTCGGTCGACCGGATCGGTCGACTGATATAGACATGCACAGTTTGTGCACATCGGTCGACCGGGTCGGTCGACCGGTTACTGTGAGTTCTGAAATATCAGAACTTCCAGAACCAGAATTTTGGGGGTTTTGGTTTTAGGTCTAGGGTTAAATTTTTGGAACTTGTAAAAACATAGAGTATGAGCATATGTCATACTTCTATCATGTTAAAATGGTTTGATAAAAATCCTTTTGATAAAAACTTGTTTTCCATAAAAATGTTTTTCCAAAACTATTGTCTTTCTAAAAAGTTTATTTCCAAACATGTTCGCTTTAAATCTAAGTTAGAAAGTGGAAATTGAAAATCTTTTTGAAGTCATGAACCTAACTAAAAAGGTGTGTGTGTGTGATAATCCCATAGCTCTACTTCTAATATCTAGCTTTGACAAAATATCTAAAATAAAATAAAAATACAAATCGTTTTCTTCATAGTCTATGCTAGTTCTTTTTCTTCGTAGTCTTGACTCGTTCTTTTCTTCAATATCTTATTCCCGAAGCTTCCTATTGTGTTTTAGCTTGGGAATGCAAATCTTGGGCGAACTCCAAACGTGTGAGTCATAAGTGGAGTCGTCAAAAACTGTTCTTGAACCTGAAATACTTTTAAACAAATTATTAAATACATAACTAAATATGTTTTTGTTATCATCAAAATAAACTGGGATAATGGCCTTTGGGCCAACAGTTACTTGGTGATCTAGGAAGACCACAAACATTCTCTTACAGCTTCTTATAGAGTGGAATATGATTGTAGGCTCAAGAATCTAAGTGAGAGAAGAAAAATCAGTTGAAAAGATTTTAAAGACTTAAAAACCAACTGAAAAGCTTTTGAAAAAGAAGAACTTAGAAATGGAAAGCAATGGAACACTTCTCTCTTGAAAATACTTGAAACTTAGATATTTTTCTTGTGAAAAATCAAAACCCATGACCTCTATTTATAGGCAAAGGATAAGTAACATTCATAGTGATACTAGGTCATTAGAGGTGAGTGTAACCACTTGGAAACAAAAAATAGCCGTTGGAGCCCATAAAAAACAAAACAGAACCAAAATAGAGCCGTTGTGCCAACCTGGACGTCTGCCGGTGACCGGTACGTCACTTAAAATTATAGTTGTTGGCTCCGGTCGACCGCAGGACATTTTAAAAAGAAAATTTTAAACTGCCGTCGACCGGCCGGTCAACCGCCGCACAAACAGAGAGTAAGGCCCATGCAGTCGGTCGACCGATCGGTCGACTGCATGCGGTCGACCGATCGGTCACCGACAACGTGCACAGACGTGCACGCCCACGGCCAAAAGGACCGGTCGACGACCGATCGACCATTTTGGCCTGAAACAGCTACGGTCGACCGGCTGGTCGACCGTTATGGCCTGAAATAGATTTAAAACAGATTTTAAACTTAGAGATTATTTAAAATATTTTGAATGGTTTGAGGGTTATGTAGCATAGTATAGGAGATAAAATATATGTTATAAACTTGATATAAAAATTTGAAAAATTATGAAACATGTATTAATACAAAACATGTAACAAAACCAATACTACCCAAAACTTGTATTTTTGAAAAGTGTATTTTTGTTTGTAACTTCTTGAGCACATCTATCATAATCTTACTCTTTAACATACTAAAATCTTACAGGGTCTGGGTGACAAGATCTTCAATCAGGCTTTTCCAATTGCATCATTGAGTTACTTGAATTCTTTATCCATAATTGAGTCATCTTGAGTCAAAACCACCTTCCTTTAGGGGAAGAAACTTCTTAATCCTTAGAACCCTGAAATAATCTTAAACACTTAAACTTGATTAGTACAAATAACTATATATGTTTTGTGATCATTAAAACTCTAAAACCGGCTGATTGTAACCTTGGGCCAACAATCTCCCATTTTGATGATGAACAAAACATATGAGTTATTTTAAAAAAAATGTGAAAGGAGCTTGAAAAAGCTCCCCCTCAAATCATGCTATCTATCAAGTATAAGAATAGAATATGTTCTTTACAAATAAATGAACTTTACAAATTGTAACAAAATTGAATTGAAAAGTATGCATGAAAAAGAAATAATAACTCAAAAGTATTTCTCCCCCTTTTTGTCATGCATCAAAAAGGGTCAACAAAATATTTTTGAAGAGTATTTGCAAAAATCTCATGAATCCATAATACAAACATTTAATTCATCACAAATAAAAGAAAATCTATTACAATCTAGAGGTTAGTAAATATATTCGCAAGTTGAAAATTGGTGGAAACATAATCAATTTCAATATCACCTTTCTCATAATGATCTCTAAGGAAGTAATATCGAATGTCAATGTGCTTTGTCTTACTATGTTAATTACATTTTTAGTCATATGAATAGTACTAGTATTATCACAAAATATTTTAATATGGTCATAATGCAAATCATAATCAAGGAGAGTATGTTTCATCCAAAGGACTTGTGCATAACAAGCCCCGGCCGCAACATACTCCGCCTCAGCGATTGAGAAGGCTACAGAATTTTGCTTCTTGGAAGACCATGAAATAAGGCAATTTTCTAGAAACTGACATGTTCCACTAGTACTCTTCCTATCCACTCTACAACCCGCATAGTCAGCATCTGAAAAACTCGTCATGAAAAATTGTCCGGTCTTCGAATACCACAAACCCATTCCAATGGTGCCCTTAAGATATCTAATAATGCGTTCTACCGCAATCAAATGGGACTCTTTAGGACACGATTATAATCTAGCACATAGACAAACACTAAACATAATATCCGGCCTACTAACCGTTAAATATAATAAACTACCAATCATGCTACGATAGAGTTTAATGTCTAGATTTATACCTTGTTCATCCTTGTCAAGTTTTATTGTGGTAGCCATGGGAGTTTTTCTCGTCTTAGCCCCTTCAAGCCCAAATTTCTTGATGAGTTCCTTCGTGTACTTGGCTTGATTTATAAAAATTCCATCACTCCTTTGCTTGATTTGGAGACTAAGGAAGTAGTTAAGCTCACCCATCATAGACATCTCAAACTCATCCTTCATACATGATTCAAAATCTTTGCAAAGTTTTTCATTGGTAGACCCAAATATAATATCATCAACATATATTTGAACATAAGAATATCATTATCAATATGTTTAGTAAACAAAGTGGAATATATTTTTCCTTTAACAAAACTATTAGAAATAAGAAATGATGATAGTCTTTCATACCAAGCTCTAGGAGCTTGTTTTAAACCATATAAAGCTTTGTCTAATTTGAAAACAAAATACGGATGTGTAGGATCAACAAACCCGGGGGGTGTTCAACATACACCTCCTCTTCAATAAAACTATTTAAAAAATGCACTTTTGACATCCAATTGAAAAAATTTGAAGTCTTTATAGGAAGTAAAAGCAAGTATTATCCGTGTGGCTTCAAGCCGTGCTATGGGTGCAAAGGTTTCCTCAAAATTGATACCTTCAATTTGGGTGTAACCTTTGGCCACTAACCTAGCTTTATTCCTAACGACATTGTCTGACTCATCCAACTTGTTTCTAAAAATTCATTTAGTGCCAATTGTTGGTTCATCATGGGGTCTAGGGACAAGATGCCAAACTTGATTGCGCTCAAATTGATTGAGCTCTTCTTGCATGGCAAGCAACCAATATGAGTCGCCCTCGGTTTCGAGGATGTTCTTTGGTTCAAAATAAGAAATAAAAGTATAATGACCACAAAGATCATGGAGCTTGGAACGAGTAGTTACCTCTTTTAATACATCACCTATAATGAGATCCTTGGGATGATGTGGACTGAATCTCCAATCCTTTGAAAGTAGTTGTGTTGGCTCCACTTCAACTTCTTGAACGTCACTTTGCACATCAATTTCTGGCTTGTCTTCTTGTATAGGTAAGTCCTTCAAGGTTATCCTCTCCATGTCTTTGCCTAAGGAATTTATTTCTACAACATTCTCATAAAAATATTAGATTCCTCAAACTTTACATGCATAGATTCTTCAATAGTCATAGTAGATTTATTTAAGACTCTATAGACTTTACTAGTGTTAGAGTAACCAATAAAAATAGCTTCATAAGATTTTGCGTCAAACTTACCTAACTTATCTTTAGTATTTAAGACAAAATATTTACAACTAAAAACTTTAAAATAAGAAACATTTGATTTTCTTGAATAGTAAATTTTGAAAGAAGTTTTAGAAGTATTTTTACAAAGGAAAACCCTATTTGATATGTAACAAGATGTGTTTGTTGGCCCAAGGTTACAATCACCCGTCTTTAGTGTGTTTTGATGATTACAAAACATATTAGTTATTTGTACTAAATATTTGTTGTTTAAGTGTGTTTCAGGTTTTCTATCTTGCATAGGTGTTTTCTTCCCTAAAGGAAGGTGACTTGGACTCAAGATAACTCAAATTGGGCTCAAGATGCAAAATTGAAGATCAAGTGGAGAAAGCCCCTCTTGAAGCCTTGAAGTCCTTAGAACTTTGTAAGAATAGAATGTTAAAGTTGAGTATATGATATTTGGCTCTAGGATACACACACACATTTTTCCTTTACAAAATTCTATGTTTAAAAAAAAAATGTTTGTTTCTAAGTTTTATGCCTAAGTTTATATATACATGTATCCAAACTTATTACAAATTGAATATCTTGTTTAAAACATGTGTATAGACTATTTTTGCATAATACTTAGTTATAAATATCTCAAAATATTTTTTCATAAAATTTCCAACTCAAAATCCTGCCAGTTTTCCCTGTTTCAGGTTGACCGGCCGACCGCCCGGTCGACCGGCGCCTGTGTCAGGACGTGCACGTTTGTGCACGTCTGTCGGTCGACCGGCCCGGTCGACCGACTGTAATCAGGCCGCTCTCGGTTTGTTTCGGTCGACCGCCCGGTCGACCGCACTAAGGAAACTGTGTTTCCTTTGAGGAGACGGTCGACCGGACGGTCGACCGGAGCCCAACGGCTCTTTGCCAGCAAGGCGACGGTCGACCGCCAAGCCTGCTGCTGGCCAACGGCTCTTTCCTCTTTGGGCAAGTCTGAAAATCTGTTTTTTCTGCCTTCTTTATCAGAGTTTTAGAGAGTTGTTGGAGGCTTTTTGCAGGTCAAATTAGGTGAAAAGAAAAGAGTTTTAACCTATTCTCTCCTTATAAATAGAGGGCAATAGGTCTTTGTTATTCACTTAGAAAAATCCTTGGTTTTCATTGTTTTCAAGAGAAAGAGAAAATTGTTTCAAAGCTTTCATTTCCAACTCTTTTAAAGTTTGTTTTTCAGTTGTGTTTGATTGCCAATATCACTCTACAACTGAAGTTTTCTCACCACACTTCTTAGAGCCAAAAGTCCTTTACTCATACTATAGAGAAGTTGTAAAAAGAGTGAGAGTGTTGTAAAAGAGTTTGAGAAAGAGTTTTGTGATCTTGAGGAGATCACTATTGTTCTTGTGATCCTTGTTCTTGTGGAGACAACTCCTAGGTGGAGTTCTTTGTAAGTTGTGAAGCTAAGGGCTTGGGGTCTTCGGTAGACCAAACTTGTACGGCATCCTCGGTGGATAGTGGAAACCCTTCACGGAGGTGAAGGCGGGGACTAGAGCGGTGGCTCGAACCTCGAAACAAATCAATTGTGTTTGCGATTGCCTTACGTTATTCTTGCTTTACATTTCTCTTGCTTTATATTGTCTTCAATTATTTGCTTGAGAACTAACCCTTTTCCTTGTGCAATCTTCTCTTGTTTGTTTTTACTTGTGTTGTTGATTGTGTGTATTTCATCTTAGCATTTCATTCTTTACTTGTTTGATCATATCTCATACAACACGGTTGCATTGCGCACCTCTAACCCATTTTAAGGGGAATTGGGAGGAAGGAGTTCAGAACCTCTCACGGGGTATTCGGCTCTTAGTCGTGTTTTGAGAGATCGTTGCATCACTCATTCAATTAAGTTTAAAAAGATCATTAGATTAGCAATTACACCTATTCACCCCCCCTCTAGGTGTATTTCAATTGGTATCAGAGCTTGGTTACTAGGCTCTTGGCTTAACAACCCTAGAAAGATCCTAATATTGCTAATCATTTCATTCATTCTCACTTAGTAAAGATGGCCGATGGTATTAAGACACCCCCTAAGTTTGATGGACTTAACTTTCCCATATGGAAGGTTAAGATGACCATTTTCTTGCAATCTCTAGGTAGTCGTGTTGCAAAGACCGTGACCAAACCCTTTAGTGCACCCCCCGGTGATGAATCCACTTGGTCCGAAATAGAGACCAAAGAATTTGATGCCAATGCTAGGGCTCACTATGCACTACTTCAAGTCCTTAATGATGATGACATAGCTAGAGTTATTCATTGCAAGTCCGCATATGAAATTTGGACACATTTACTAGTCACACATGAAGGGACCTCACAAGTGAAGAGGGCTAAGATTGACCTTCTTCGGTCCCAATATGAGAATTTTTGCATGCATGAAAATGAAACCATAGATGATATGGTTACAAGATTTACAAAGATTACTAATGGACTTTCTTCTCTAGGTGATGCTATTGATAACGATCAAAGAGTAAGAAAGATCATCCGGGCTCTTCCTCCTTCATGGGAAGTAAAAGCAACAACCTTGAAGGAACTCAATGACAAGGAGTAGATGGAGCTAATTGGTCTCATTGGGAACCTCAAAACCCATGAGATGGAGAGGAAAGTGAGGGAGGACATGGCTCCTTCCAAGAAGAAGACTATAGCCTTCAAAAGCCAATCCACACACTCCGACGAAGACGATGAAGAAGAAGATGACGAAGAGCTCTCACTTCTTGTCAAGAATGTCCGGAGGATGTACAACAAGGCGAAATTCCAAGGTAGAAGGAGATGGCAAGGAGGCAAAGAAGAAAGAAAGATCATATACTTCAATTGCCAAAGACCGGGACACATAGTGGCGGAGTGTCCGGATAAAGTGAAGCCCTCCACCTCAAAGAAGCCTCACAAGAAGAAGGCAATGAAAGCTACATGGGATTCCGAGAGCGAATCCGAGGAGGAGATTGATACCGCCAACATGTGCTTCATGGCAAATGAAAGCACAAGCAAGGTAACCCCTTCCACTTCTCCTAATGATGAACTTTCTATGGATGAGTTAGGAGAAGCTTTTGTAGAATTATCTCATAACTATGACTTCTTAAAGAAAAAATATTTAAAAATGAAAAAGGAAAATGAATCTCTTAGTCTTCAAGTTGTAAATCTTTCTAAAGAAAATAATGACTTGCATTCTACTTTGGTTTCCACTAAAAATGAATTTGATAAATATAAGACTTCTTGTAAAGGCAAGTCCCCATTTGTTGATGCTAATGAGATTACCATGCTTAAGGAAAGAATAGATTCTTTAGGTATTGTTTTGAAAAAGTGTAATGAGTTTGATAAGAAGAAGATAGAGGCCATGTTTCCTAAGAAACAAGCCCCTAAGAAAAATTTTGATCATGCTCATGCTCATGTTCATACCACACAACCTTTACATCGTGGCAAACCCCCAAAGCATGCTCACACTTCACACACTCATCATGCATTCATGTATGGAAGAGTGTTCTCATGTTCACATTGTGGGCGGAAAGGACACTTAGCCAATTTTTGCTATGATAGACTAAGTGCATCTTTTCATAATGTTTGGGTTCGAAACACTAACTTTCAAGGACCCAAGAAAGTATGGGTACCAAAGTCAACAACTTTGTTAAATGATATAGGTACCTTCCAAAGCCCAACGACGTAGAGGATTGTGGTATCTTGATAGTGGTTGCTCAAGGCACATGACTTGGGATATCAACAACTTTGCAACCCTATCAAGATACCATGAAGGTGGCACCGTCACCTTCGGAGATGACGCCAAGGGTAAAATCATCGGTATTGGTAATGTAAAACTTGGCACATCCCCTTTAATTGAAAATGTAGTTTTAGTTGACGGCCTCAAGCATAATCTCTTGAGTGTTAGTCAATTATGTGATAAAGGTTTTGATGTAATTTTTGATAATGTTGTTTGTAAAGTAATTGATAGAATTTCTAATGCTTGTGTGTTTTCCGGTTTTCGTGAAAGTAATGTTTATATGATAGATATGTTAAATATGTCTTGTAATATAACATGTTTAAAAGCCCTCGATGACGACTCTTGGTTGTAGCATAGAAGATTAGGCCACATTTCTTTTGACCATATATCTAGGCTTAACACAAAGGAAATGGTGAAAGGTATTCCTTGTTTGAATTTTGAAAAGGACCGAGTTTGTGACGCATGTCAATTTGGGAAACAAACTAAGTCTTCTTTCAAGTCAATTAAGGATATCATGACATCACGTCCTTTGGAGTTAATCCACATGGATTTATTTGGCCCTACCCAAATCAAAAGTCTAAGTGGGAATAGATTTGCATTTGTTTTAGTTGATGATTTTTCACGTTTTACTTGGGTTTTCTTTCTTGAGCATAAAAATCAAGCATTTTCGTATTTCCAAACTTTTAAGAAAAGAGTTGAAAAAGAAAAAGATGTTTCGATTTTAAGAATAAGAAGTGATAGAGGAGGTGAATTCATTAACCAACCTTTTACCACTTTTTGTGAAGAACATGGAATAAGCATGAACTATCTTGTCCTAGAACTCCACAACAAAATGGAGTAGTTGAACGGAAAAATCGAACTTTGCAAGAGATGGCTAGGACAATGCTTAGTGAATACGGTCTACCACATTATTTGTGGGCCGAGGCCGTTAATACATCATGCTACATATCAAATCGTGTTTTCTTGTGTAAAAATACTATAAAAACCTCTTTTGAAATGTACTTTTCTAGAAAACCAAATGTTTCATATTTCAAGGTTTTTGGATGCAAATGCTTTGTTTTAAATACAAAAGATAATATAGGAAATTTGATCCTAAATCTTATGAGGCTATATTTGTGGGTTATTCTAGTACTAGTAAGGCTTATAGAGTCTTCAATAGGTCATCATTGACTATTGAGGAATCTATACATGTTAAGTTTGAGGAATCTAACTTGTTTGTTAAGAATTTTGTAGAAATAGATGCTTTGCATGAAGGTTTGGAGAAAGTGACCTTGGAGGATACACCTACTATGGGAGACAAGCCAAAGGATGATGAAGGAAGTGAAGCTAAAATACAAGAGGCTCAAGGAAATGAAGATCAAATAAATGGAGAAGAGCCCACTCAACAACTTCCAAAGGATTGGAGATACAATCCACATCATCCCAAGGACCTCGTCATAGGTGATGTATCAAAAGGGGTAACAACTCGCTCTAAACTTCATGACTATTGTGGACATTATGCATTTATTTCTCATGTTGAACCCAAGAACGTCCTCGAAGCCGAGGCCGATTCATATTGGTTGCTAGCTATGCAAGAGGAACTCAATCAATTTGAGCGCAACCAAGTTTGGCACTTGTTCCTAGGCCCCACGATAGACCAACAATTGGTACTAAGTGGATCTTTAAGAACAAGTTGGATGAATCGGGTAACGTTGTTAGGAATAAAGCTAGGTTAGTTGCCCAAGGTTACACTCAAATCGAAGGAGTCAATTTTGAAGAAACCTTTGCACCCGTAGCACGGCTTGAAGCCATACAGATGACACTAGCATTTGCCTCATATAAAGATTTTAAATTGTTTCAAATGGATGTTAAAAGTGCTTTTCTAAATGGTTTTATTGAAGAGGAAGTGTATGTTGAACAACCCCCCGGGTTTGTTGATCCTACACATCCGGATTTTGTTTTTAAATTAGATAAAGCTCTTTATGGTTTAAAACAAGCCCCTAGGGCTTGGTATGAAAGACTTTCTTCATTTTTGATTTCAAATGGTTTTAAGAAAGGTAAAATTGACACAACCTTGTTTACAAAACATGTAGAAAATGATATTCTTATTGTGCAAATTTATGTAGATGATATTATTTTTGGTTCTACTAATGAATCTCTTTGCCAAGCTTTTGAGTCATGCATGAAGGATGAATTCGAAATGTCTATGATGGGGGAGCTCAACTATTTCCTTGGACTCCAAATCAAGCAAAAGAAGGATGGGATCTTCATCAATCAAGCCAAGTACACAAAGGAACTCATCAAAAGGTTTGGGCTTGAAGAATCTAAAGTAAGCAAAACTCCCATGGCAACAACTACCAAGCTTGACAAGGATGAACAAGGTAAAAGTGTAGACATTAAATTATATCGTTGCATGATAGGTAGCTTGCTTTATTTGACGGCTAGTAGGCCGGATATTATGTTTTCCGTTTGTCTTTGTGCACGTTTTCAATCTTGTCCTAAAGAATCACACATAATTGCGGTTAAACGCATAATTAGATACCTAAAGGGCACTATTGAAATGGGTTTGTGGTATCCGAAAACCGGCCAATTTTCAATGACGAGTTTTTCGGATGCCGACTATGCGGGTTGTAGGGTAGATAGGAAGAGCACAAGTGGAACATGTCAATTCTTAGGTAATTATCTTGTATCTTGGTCTTCCAAAAAGCAAAATTCGGTAGCCCTTTCAACCGCCGAGGCGGAGTATGTTGCAGCCGGAGCTTGTTGTGCACAAGTTCTTTGGATGAAACATACTCTCCTTGACTATGATTTACACTTTGATCATGTTAAAATATTTTGTGATAATACTAGTACTATTCACATGACAAAGAATGCAAATCAACATAGTAAAACCAAACACATTGACATTAGGTATCACTTTCTTAGAGATCATTATGAGAAAGGTGATATTGATATTGATTATGTTTCTACCGATTTTCAACTTGCCGATATTTTTACTAAACCTCTAGATTATGCTAGATTTTCATTTATTTGTGGTGAGTTGAATGTTTGCATGATAGATTCTTAAAAATATTTCTATTTTGGTGTTTTGCTTGTTTTGATTTTAACCCTTTTTGATGTATGACAAAAAGGGGGAGAAAAAGAAATAAGTTTGCTTATAGTTTGAGTTTTGTTTATTTACTTGAGTTTTGGGAGAAAAAGATTAAAACTATAAGTTTAGTTTAAGAGAAAAAGTATAAGTTTAATTGGTATATAAGATTAAGTTTGATTTCAATTGGTAGTTAAGTTTTTGACAAAAATATTGTGTTTTCAATGTTTTCAATGCTTCATGTATCTCACTCATAGTTATTTTTTACATAGCATTGTTTGAGGGGGAGCTTTCCAAGCTCTTCTTCCTTTATTTGTTTAAATAACTTATATGTTTTGTCATCATCAAAAAGGGGAGATTGTTGGCCCAAGGTTACAATCACCCGTCTTTAGTGTGTTTTGATGATTACAAAACATATTAGTTATTTGTACTAATATTATTTGTTGTTTAAGTGTGTTTCAGGTTTTCTATCTTGCATAGGTGTTTTCTTCCCTAAAGGAAGGTGACTTGGACTCAAGATAACTCAAATTGGGCTCAAGATGCAAAATTGAAGATCAAGTGGAGAAAGCCCCTCTTGAAGCCTTGAAGTCCTTAGAACTTTGTAAGAATAGAATGTTAAAGTTGAGTATATGATATTTGGCTCTAGGATACACACACACATTTTTCCTTTACAAAATTCTATGTTTTAAAAAAAAATGTTTGTTTCTAAGTTTTATGCCTAAGTTTATATATACATGTATCCAAACTTATTACAAATTGAATATCTTGTTTAAAACATGTGTATAGACTATTTTTGCATAATACTTAGTTATAAATATCTCAAAATATTTTTTCACAAAATTTTCCAACTCAAAATCCTGCCAGTTTTCCCTGTTTCAGGTTGACCGGCCGACCGCCCGGTCGACCGGCGCCTGTGTCAGGACGTGCACGTTTGTGCACGTCTGTCGGTCGACCGGCCCGGTCGACCGACTGTAATCAGGCCGCTCTCGGTTTGTTTCGGTCGACCGCCCGGTCGACCGCACTAAGGAAACTGTGTTTCCTTTGAGGAGACGGTCGACCGGACGGTCGACCGGAGCCCAACGGCTCTTTGCCAGCAAGGCGACGGTCGACCGGACCGGTCGACCGCCAAGCCTGCTGCTGGCCAACGGCTCTTTCCTCTTTGGGCAAGTCTGAAAATCTGTTTTTTCTGTCTTCTTTATCAGAGTTTTAGAGAGTTGTTGGAGGCTTTTTGCAGGTCAAATTAGGTGAAAAGAAAAGAGTTTTAACCTATTCTCTCCTTATAAATAGAGGGCAATAGGTCTTTGTTATTCACTTAGAAAAATCCTTGGTTTTCATTGTTTTCAAGAGAAAGAGAAAAATTGTTTCAAAGATTTCATTTCCAACTCTTTTAAAGTTTGTTTTTCAGTTGTGTTTGATTGCCAATATCACTCTACAACTGAAGTTTTCTCACCACACTTCTTAGAGCCAAAAGTCCTTTACTCATACTATAGAGAAGTTGTAAAAAGAGTGAGAGTGTTGTAAAAGAGTTTGAGAAAGAGTTTTGTGATCTTGAGGAGATCACTATTGTTCTTGTGATCCTTGTTCTTGTGGAGACAACTCCTAGGTGGAGTTCTTTGTAAGTTGTGAAGTTAAGGGCTTGGGGTCTTCGGTAGACCAAACTTGTACGGCATCCTCGGTGGATAGTGGAAACCCTTCACGGAGGTGAAGGCGGGGACTAGAGCGGTGGCTCGAACCTCGAAACAAATCAATTGTGTTTGTGATTGCCTTGCGTTATTCTTGCTTTACATTTCTCTTGCTTTATATTGTCTTCAATTATTTGCTTGAGAACTAACCCTTTTCCTTGTGCAATCTTCTCTTGTTTGTTTTTACTTGTGTTGTTGATTGTGTGTATTTCATCATAGCATTTCATTCTTTACTTGTTCGATCATATCTCATACAACACGGTTGCATTGCGCACCTCTAACCCATTTTAAGGGGAATTGGGAGGAAGGAGTTCAGAACCTCACGGGGTATTCGGCTCTTAGTCGTGTTTTGAGAGATCGTTGCATCACTCATTCAATTAAGTTTAAAAAGATCATTAGATTAGCAATTACACCTATTCACCCCCCCTCTAGGTGTATTTCAGTGTTTACGGCCTCGGCCCATGGGTATTGAGTGAGACCGTATTCATTTATCATAGTCCTAGCCATTTCTTATAGTGTTTGATTTTTCCTCTCAACTACTCCGTTTTATTGTGGAGTTCTAGGACAAGATAATTCATGTTTAATTCCATGTTCTTCGCAGTAAGTAATAAAGGATTGATTATTGAATTCACCATCTCTATCACTCCTTATTCGTAAAATTGAAGATTTTTTTCCTTTTCAACTCTTTTTCTAAACATTTAAAAATGTGAAAAAGCTTGATTTTTATGTTCTAAAAAGAAAACCCAAGTAAAATGAGCAAAATCATCAACCAATACAAAAGTAAAACGATTCCCACTTAGACTTTTTGTTTTAGTAGGACCAAACAAATCCATATGAATTAACTCCAAGGGCCGTGATTGTTGGCCCGAAAGCCCATCACTCTAGTTTTGATGATGATTAACTCATGTTGTTATAATACTAATGATCTTGTGTTTAATTAGTATCAGATATTTGATCAAGATCTTAGTTGGTGTTTAGCTTCAACAAAGGATTTAAAGTCAAAGTTTTAAAGCTAGCACGTGTTGATTCAAGAGCTCGCGCATTAAGATTGCATCAAGTACTCAAGAGGAGTCTAGCTCATTGGATCAAGATTTGGACCAAGTCAAGAAGGAGAAGAAGACCTTCAAGAGAAGATTTCTAAGAATACTTGTGTCATGTTTGTAAGTGTCAAGATTTCATTTTTAGATAAAATATAAAGGATAGATTAGTTGGTGGACTCAAGATCATATATACTCACACACAAGATTTATATGTATTTTCATAAAAGAGTTTTCGTTTTGAAAAATACCGGTTTGATTTTTAAGCCTCAAAATATACATGTTGGAAAATACCGGTTTGATTTTTAAGCTTCAAAATATACATGTGTTTTTATCAAAACTTATTTTAGAGCTTATTATCAAAAACATAGATATTTCATCATATATGTGTAGTGGATCATATCCATACACACTAAGCTTCAAAAGTGTTTAGAATATCTTGTTTTTGTATTTGAAAAAGTTTTAGAAAAATCATTTTTGAAAAATACAGGTTTTTGTTTAAGACAAAACTTCGATATTACAAAAATAGTTCAAAATATTTGTAATATATTTTGATTTTTAACAAACATGTTTGTATATCAAAGTATATCAATAAACTTATTTTTGTAGAATTTATAAGAATTTATGGGATTTTATTGAAGATAAAAAGACCAAATTTTAATCCTTAAAAACATGTGTTCTGGCCTTCTGCCGGTCGACCGCTCGGTCGACCAAGCCAGAGGTTGGTCGATTGGGCGGTCGACCGATGTGCACAAACGTACACAGCCCTGTTTTGCTGGAGGGCTGGTCGACCGACCCGATCGACCGCCAGAGAGTTCTACTCTCTGGATCTAGCCCCGGTCGACCGGGCGGTCAACTGACAGAGAGCTTCTGCTCTCTGTATCTAGGCCTCGGTTGACCGACCGATCGACCGATGGCACAACGGTCAGAAATCTGACTGTTGGCCTGTCGACCGGGCGGTCGACTGACAGCAGGGAATCCTGCTGAGTTGGCCTCTAACGGCTATATTTTGGAAGCCTATAAATTGGGGTACCCTTGGACTGTTTTTAACAAGATTTCAAGTGGATTTTCAAAATAGTTTTTCCTACACTTTTAAGTATTTATCTCCACTTGTTTTAGAGCCAAATACTTCAATATCAAAAGGAGAGTTTTTCAAGAGTGTTTTGTAATAGAGATTTCTTGAGTTTTTCACCACCAAATCAATCCTAGTTTTCTCACACACACTTGAGTTATCCATTACTATATCAATCATCTAGGGATCTTTATTGTGAGAGTATTTTTAGGTGATCAAAGTGTTGAGATTACCAAAGTATTCTATCTTGTATTTGAGGAGGCGAACTTGCGGGTTCACGTTGTTTCATGTTCTTGTGAGAGCTCGGTGTAGAGGTGCGGTCTCGGCAAGCTAGTGTGATTGCGTGTGTAGTTCTTGCAGGAACAAGAGAGGGACTAATGAGTCTAAGGAGTTCTAGTGTGAACTCGTTATAAGTGTTGCGGCACTGAGTGATCCGGTGGGATCGTTTTTAGTGGAAATCCTTCATAGTGTTCAAGGCGGGGACGTAGAGTAAGGGTGCTCGAACTCAAAATAAATCTCCCGTGTTTGCGATTGCTTTCTCTATCTCTCACTTGTGTTTATATCTTGCATGCGTACATTGCTTATATCTTTATATGCTTGCTATATCTTGTGCCTTATTGTGATATGCTTGGGATTATTTGCTCACACTTGTATTCAACCAAGAGAACCATAGGGCACCTCAACTCTTATCTAGAGGAATCTTGAGGAGATAGTCCAGAGCTCTTCACCGGGAATTCGGCTAGACTCTTGTGTTATATTTGGTGTGTTTAGCATAATAGTTTTTAGTTTGCATAAATAGTTTTAATTCCGCATTAATTCATTATTAGATTAGCTAGTCACCTATTCACCCCCCTCTAGATGATTTCAGTGATGTCATGATATCCTTGATAGATTTGAAAGAGGACTTGGTTTGTTTCCCAAGTTGGCACGCTTCGCAAATGCGGTCCTTTTCAAATTTCAAACAAGGAATATGGCCTAGTCTCCTATGCCATAACCAAGAGTCATCATTGAAGGCATTCAAACATGTGGCATTGCATTGTATATTAGACATATCAATCATGTATACATTATTTTCACGAAATTCGAAAAGTATACATGCATTTGTTTTTCTACCAAATACATTACAAGCTAAGTCATCAAAAATTACATTAAAACCTTTATCACAAAGTTGACTAACACTCAAGAGATTTTGCTTAAGGCCATCAACTAAAACAACATTCTCAATCATAGGAGATGAACCAAGTTTAATGTTACCTATACCAATAATCTTTCCTTTGGAGTCATCTCCGAAGGTGACGGTGCCACCTTCATGGTGTCTTGATAGGGTTGTAAAGTTATTGATATTCTATGTCATGTGCCTTGAGCAACCACACTATTAAGATACCACCGCTCTCTACGTCTTTGAGTTTTGGAGTGTACCTACATCATGTAACATTTTTGTTGACTTTGGTACCCAAATTTTCTTGGGTCCTTTAATGTTATTATTACGAACCCAAACAAGATTAATTGAGACATTTATTCTATCAAAATAAAATTTAGCCAAGCGACCCTTTCGGCCACAATAAGTGCATGCATAAATTTTACCATACATGAATACATGATGAGTGTATGGAGTGTGAACATGTTTGGTTTGTGTTGTGTGTTTAGCATGATGTGAGTGCAAATGTTGTGACTTATGCGCATGGGTGTGTGTAGCATGAGTTTGTTTCTTTGGGATATGTTTCTTGGGAAATATAGCCTCCAATTTAGATTTGTCAAATTCACATTTCTTTAAAACTTCTCCTAAAGAGTTAATTTTATTCTTTAAGATAGAAATATCATCTTTATCTATTTGTGAAAATTTAGCTTTATAATAAATCTTATAAGCATCAAAATCTTTTTGAGTAGAAGTGAGAGTTGAAAACAAATCATCCTTTTCTTTTGTAAGTATGAAAATTTTGTGGTTAAGAGTTTCATTTTCCTTTTTCATTTTTAAATATTTTTTTAAGAAAATCATAATTATGAGATAATTCTTCAGAAGCTTCTCCTAATTCATTCATGGATAGTTCACAATCTTCAAGAGATGATTCGGGGATTACCTTATTTGTATTATCATTAGCCATGAAACACATGTGAGCCGTGTCAACTTCTTTGTCGGATTCACTCTCCGAATCCCAAGTAGCCTTTAAAGCCTTCTTCTTGTATGGCTTCTTGGAGGTGGAGGGTTTGCTCTTATTTTTTGGACATTCCGCAACGATGTGCCCTGGCTTCCGGCAATTGAAGCAAATGATCTTCTTTTCTTCCTTTCCTCGCCAACTTCTTTTATTTTGAAATTTTGCTTGGTTGTACATTCTCCGAATATTCTTCACAAGAAGAGAGAGATCTTCATCATCCTCTTCTTCATCATCTTCGTCGGAGAAGGTGGAAGAGAATTTGAAAGCGATTGCTTTCTTCTTTAGAGGAGCCATATCTTCTCTAGCCTTTCTTTCCATCTCATAGGTCTTAAGGTTGCCTATAAGACCAATGAACTCCATTTCTTCCTTGTCATTAAGCTCATTCAAGGTTGTAGCTTTGACTTCCCAAAATGGTGGGAGTGCACGAATGATCTTTCTCACCTTTTGATCATTGTCAATGTCTTCACCTAAGAAAGCAAGACCGTTGTTATTTTTATAAATTTTGTAACTATGTCATCAATGGACTCATTTTCTTGCATGGTAAAGTTTTCATATTGGGAACTTAAGAGGTCAATTTTAGCCCTCTTTACTTGTGATGTTCCTTTATGAGTGACTAAAAGGTGAGTCTAAATCTCATATGTGGATTTGCAGTGTATGACTCTAGCAATGTCATCTCATTAAGAGCTTGAAGTAAGACATAGTGTACCCTAGCATTTGTGTTAAACTCTTTTGTAGTAATATCGGACTAAGTGTCCTCATCGTCAAGGGGTACGCTAAAAGGTTTAGTCACCGCTTTTGCAACCCGGCTTCCTAAGAATTGCAAAACACGGTCATCTTAATCTTCCATGTGGGAAAGTTAAGGCCATCAAACTTGGGTGGGTCTTAATACCTTCGGCCATCTTTACTAATTTGTATGAGAATGAAATATGAAAAAGATGATTAGCAATTAAGGATCTGTCTAAGGTTGTTAAGCCAAGAAACTAGAGACCAAAGCTCTAATACCAATTGAAAAACACCTAGAGGGGGGTGAATCGGTGTTATGCTAATCAAATGCACTTTTAAAACTAGTTGAGATGAAAAATGCAAGCGATCACTCAAAATAAAAAATTGAAGCTGAATTCCTGGTGAAGGGCTCTAGAACTTCTCCTCTTTGATTCCTCTAGATGATGAGTTGAGGTGCTTAATTACTTTCTTGTTGATATGAGTAAAGACCGAAAATGCAAGAAAATGAAATGAATGCAATATTGAAAAGCAAGACAAATAGTATCACAAGTATAAGAATGTAAAGCAATAAAGAGCAAGAAGTAATCAATCACAATCACAAGAGAATTTGTTTCGAGGTTCGAGCCACTGCTCTACGTCCCCACCTTCGCCACAATGAAGGATTTTCACTATATCTACAAAGGAAACTGCCACACAGGAACCTTACACCCAAGGGATTACAACTTGGTCTACTCAAGACTGAATTACCCAACTCCAACAATACTATCCTCCACACAAGAGGAATCACAACTCAAAGGAATACAAGTCACTTGGTGATCTAGGAAGACCACAAACACACTCTTACAACTTCTTATAGAGCGGAATATGATTGTAGGCTCAAGAAGCTAATTGAGAGAAGAAAAATCAGTTAAAGAGATTTTGAAGACTTAAAAACCAACGAACTTAGAAATCGAAAGTAATGGAACACTTCTCTCTTAAAAACACTTGAAACTTGGATATTTTTCTTGTGGAAAATCAAAATCCATGACCTCTATATATAGGCAAAGGATAAATAACATTCATTAATAATACTAAGTCATTCGGGTGAGTTTAACCACTTGAAAAAAAAATAGCCGTTGGAACCCATAAAAAACAAAACAGATCCAAAATAGAGCCGTTGTGCCAACCTGGACGTCTACCAGTCGACCGGCCGGTCGACCGACACGTCACTAAAATTATAGCTGTTGGCTCTGGTCGACCGCCCGGTCGACCGCAAGACATTTTAAAAAGAAAAATTTTGAACTGCCGGTTGACCTGGCCGGTCGACCGGCACAAACAAAGAGTAAGGCCCATGCAGTAGGTCGACCGATCGGTCGACCGCAGGGGTTGACGGTCGACCGGCCCGGTCGACCGACAAACGTGCACAGACGTGCACACCCACGGCCAAAAAGCCTGGTTGACCGACCGGTCGACCGTTTTGGCCTGAAACAGCTACGGCCGGTCGACCGTTATGGCCTGCAATATATTTAAAACAGATTTTTGAACTTTGAAATATTTTTAAAATATTTTGAATTGGTTTGAGGGTTATGTAGCATAGTATAGGAGATAAAATACATGTTCTAAACTTGATATAAAAATTTGAAAAATTATGAAACATGTGTATTACTACAAAACATGTAACAAAATCAATACTACCCAAAACTTGTATTTTTGAAAAGTGCATTTTTGTGCGTGTAACTTCTTGGGCACATCTATCATATCCTTACTCTTTAACATGCTAAAATCTTATAAGGGTCTAGGTGACTACAAGATCTTCAATCAGGCTTTTTCATTTGCATCATTGAGTTACTTAAATTCTTGATCCCGTATTTGAGTCATCTTGAGTCAACACCACTTTCCTTTAGGGGAAGAAACTTCTTAAATCCTTAGAACCCTGAAATAATCTTAAACACTTAAACTTGATTAGTACAAATAACTATATATATTTTTTTTATTATCAAAACTCTAAAACCGGGTGATTATAACCTTGGGCCAACAAATATTAGCTTCAGGCGAAGCTAAAGATTAACTCTTTTGCAGAGCTATCAAGAGTTTCAAGCGAAACTCTCAAGAAGAGCTTCAGGCGAAGCTAATATCTTAGTCCAACAAGGCTATAGAGCTTCAAGAGAAGCTATCCTCTTGGGCCATGCTTAGGCCTCTTTACAAGTGATGCTTGGCTTATTGTTTGTTTCACTGGATAAGAAAGTTTCAAGGCATCTCTTGGTCTCTGAGGATGGGTAGAACTTGGTCGTCAGCTTGACCGCATCTTGTTTTTTGTAAATGTCAAGAAGTTTGGATATCTTTCGTTCCAGTTAAAGTATTACCTGGGGAGTTTCTCTTTTTGGAGTGTCAATAAAATCCCCTTCAAAGTTTTCGTTAATCTGTAATTGGATGGCTCAAATTTCGAAATACTTTGAATTATTTTGATTGTTGAAGAAAAGACCACAGATATGTGGATTTTAGCTCCCTTTTATGGTTGAACTCGACTTCGCCTTCATGGCGGAACTTTGGTAAGCGAAACTACTTGAGCCATATCTTCACCTCATGACTAAAATATGTTCACCTGTAGGTTGAAATAGCCTCGCCTCTAGGCTAAAATAGCCTTGCCTTTGAAATAGCCTCGCCTCTGGGGTTATTTTAGATAACTTCGCTTACAAAGCAAAGTTAACTTATCAGCACTGCTCAGCGCTAGCTTAACATGTGCTATGAGGGAGGTTATTCACTTTCTCGAGGCCAAACAGCTTCATATGTATTATAAGGGAGATTACTCTCTTTCCCGAGGCTAAACAGCTTCACATGTATTACGAGGGAGATTAGTCCCTTTCTCGAGGCAAAAAACTCGAGTGTTTTAGCCTCGCCGGCGCTTCGAAACTTGAAGCGACATCAACGAGACTAGGCCATAAGGCCTATAAATATGACTCTTGCAGTCATTTTTTAACGAAATATTGTTCTCTTTTCAGCGATACTTCAACAGTGCATTTTCTTCCCTATCCTCTGAATTTGAAAACACCAGGATCTTCACCCTTTTCATCTTTCCAAATCGAGATTATGACATCTTCTCACCGTTCAGGCAAGGAGGCCAAGACCCCTGAGGCAACAGAGGCCTCCACTCCGGTCGTTACCCAACCCATAGTCTGTAAGTTTCGACTGTTCAGAGACTCTACCAATTAATTGGTGATTTTAGAGAGTTTATCTCCCTCAATTTTAGCTTTACAAGCTATTTCAGGAATTGAATTCCCTTGATCTTTACCTTTGATGAATTTTTTTAGAGAAAGGTTTTTAGCCTTTTCAAGCTTCCTGGCGAAGTTAGGACTTGCCTGATTAGGCGAAGATATTTCTCAGGTAAGACTAGCCTTGCCATATAGGTGAGGCTATGTTTTGGCCTTTCTAGGCGAGGCTAGCCTTGTTGTTTAGGCGAAGCTATGTCTTGGCCTTTTTTAGGGCCTAACTAGCCTTGCCATATAGGCGAGACCATGCCTTGGCCTTTCTAAGTGAGGCTAACCTTGCCGTATTAGTGAAGCTATGTCTTGGCCTTTTTAAGGCCTACCTAGCCTTGCCATATAGGTTAGGCTATGCCTTGGCCTTTCTGAGGCGGGACTAGCCTTGCCGTATTAGCGAGGCTATGCCTTGGACTTTCTCAAGTTATGAGTGCCTTTCAAGCTGCCAAGTGAAGCAAGTTTTTTGGGGCTTTTAACGTTTTACCTCTGTGTAGTGTGAAACTTAATCCCACAGCATAGTTAGTTTTGCTTGTAGAGCGAAGCTGGATCTAGATCAGTTTCACTCAAGGAGTGAAGCTATGACTTAACCTTCTGTTTTACTCAATGCTAACACATTTACTCTTCTTTGTTTTGTATTGCATTACATTCTCAATCCATTGAACAATCTCTTTGACTTGGTGATGAAGGTGGACGTATGTATGCATCTCCATTTTCAAGTCCAGACTTTACTTATCAATAGGAAGAACACACTGGAGCAGAAGGTACTAATTCCAGGAGTAGACCAACGTACATTTTGCAGTATCATTTCCAAGATCATGTTCAGGGGCGATGACATGATCATATTCAGAAGACCCAATCTTGTATTTAGAATTACTACACCAGGCATTGACCGATAGTTGCTTATCCAGGATAGCCCACTTAGTTGCAGACTTGTGCTATTGAGCTCAACATATATGGAGAACTGTGTTAGTGCTTCCGCCAATATCTCGCCTTTGCTGGATCTCTGCACAGAACATTTGAAGGTCACAGGAAAGAGGACGTCACCAGTAAGGTCTCAAATCCTTTCTTCACCAATCTAGTTCAAAGAAGTGACAACGATGAAGAACCCATGCTCGTTGGAAGACTTTCTGGTGGCAAAATCTTTCATTAAGTGAAGGATTACGGCCTCGTGAGGGTGAGGCCTTTTGTGTCCAGTTGGTCTGGTGGAATCAGAATGACCCATTACATTTTGACTTTGAGGAACGCCATTGTTCTAAAGAGCGAAAGTAGCTACTGTTCTGGACGTAAAGCAATGAGTCACCTACTTTTAAAGTAAAGGCTAAATTGTATGAGAAATAATCTTGATATATCATCAATGTATCTTCCTTTTTGAATCAATAAAATTTCTACTTTTTACTCATTTGCTCTTCTCCGTGTCTTCTTTTTTGTTTGCTTGTGTAATTACCCATAAGTAATCTAAGTCCGCCGTAGAGGAGAACTTAGTATACAAGTTCTTAAAAGAACTAAAAGGGTGAAAATTCACCAAGTTAAATTTTTGAAAAAATTACAAATGTGACTGAAATTATTCAGAGGTTAAGAACATAATAAAGTAAGTCAAATGTAAGATCCACTGGGGATTAAAAGAAGGTAGATTTAGGAATCCGTTAGGAATCACTAAATTCAAAAAGATTAAGTCTAGAGACTCGTCAGTTCAGAAGTGACTAACTGGACATAACTGATTAGGAATCGTCAGACATGAAATTTTATCATTCAGAGGTGATGAATTGAACATAACGACAAAAAAGGGTGAAATAGGGTAATCATTGGTTTAGAGGTGACAAACTAGACATCACAGATTAGAGATTACAAAACGCGGAGTGTTTACTGTTTAGAGATGATTAACTGGACATAACTGAAAAACACCTAGAGGGGGGGTGAATAGGTGTAATTGCTAATCTAATGATTCTTTTAAAAACTAAGTATGATGAATGATTGCAACGATCTCTCAAAACAAGACTAAGAGCCGAATACCCCGTGAGAGGTTCTGAACTCCTTCCTCCCAATTCCCCTTGAATGGGTTAGAGGTGCGCAATGCAATCTTGTTGTATGAGATATGATCGATCAAGGCAAAGTATGATGGATGAATAGTGAGATGCACACAATATATCACAAGTATCACAAGCTTGAAGTAATAGCACAAGGAAAGAAACAAGATCACAATCAAGTAATTGAAAGCAATATAGTGCAATAGAAATTTAAAGGCAAAATGGAGAGCAAGAGCAAAAGACAATCGCAAACACAAGTATTTGTTTCGAGGTTCGAGCCACCGCTCTACTCCCCGCCTTCACCTCCGTGAAGGGTTTCCACTATCCACCGAGGACGCCTTACAATGGTCTACCGAAGACCCGAGCACCGAGCTCTCCAACTTACAATAACCTCTACCGAAGAGGTGTCTCCACAAGAAGAAAAGGATTACAAGTCACCAAGGTGATCACAAACAAGATCACCATACTCTTTTACAAACTCTCACTCTTTTACAACTTCCTATAGAATGAGTAAAGGATTTTTGGCTCTATGAAGTGTAGTGAGAAAAACTCAGTTGTAGAGATGATTTTTGCAAGGGAACGCAACTGAAAACTAGCTCAAGAAAGAATTGGAAATGGAGAGCTTAAACACTTTTCTTTTCTCTTTTGAAAACTTTGAAAACTTGAGGATTTTTCTTGGTGTGTAGTAAGAGAGTCTTCTCCTCTATTTATAGGGAGAAAAATAGGTTTAAAATAATTTATTTAGAGCTTATTTGCTCTGAAAAAGAACTGAAAAACCCTGTAAAAGTCTGCCGAAAAACAGATCAAAAAACAGATTTCAGAATTGCACAAAAGAGGAAAGAGCCGTTGGGCAGCAGCAGGCTTGGCGGTCGACCGGGCCGGTCGACCGCCAGCTCAGCTGGTCAAAGAGCCGTTGGCTCGGGTCTTCTGGCGGTCGACCGGCCGGTCGACCCAGAAAACCCGAGAACAAACCTGCTATCAGTCTTCCTCTAGCGGTCGACCGGACGGTCGACCCAGAAAACCCGAGAGCAATCCTGCTCTCAGACGGTCGACCGCCCGGTCGACCGTAGGACGTGCACAGACGTGCACACCCAGGCACAAAGGCCGGTCGACCGGGCCGGTCGGCCGGTCAGCCTGAAACAGGAAAAATAGTGTATTTTTGACATAAAAAATTTTGCAAAATAATTTTTGACTTTTAAGGAAACTTAAGTAATATGCTAGTAGGAGCATATAAACAAGATCTAAACATGGTATTTATTTTTGTAAAATATAGAGTCATGTAAATATATATTTAAGGCATGAAACCTAAACTTTTTAAAACATGAAAACTTAAATACAAGACTCACATTTTAACAAAACCAAATTGTGTGTGTGTATCCTACAGCCAATATCCAACACTCAAACTTTAACATTCTAATTCTTACATTGGTTCTAAGTACTACAAGCTCTTCAAGGGGGCTTTTCACCATCAAGATCTTCAACACTTGAGTCTTGAGCCCACTTTGAGTTGACTTGAGTCCAAAACACTTTCTTTTAGGGTGTAAACCTTTTAGTAGAGTTAGAACCCTGAAACACACTTAAACAATAAGCAATATTAGTACAAATAACTAATATGTTTTGTAATCATCAAAACACACTAAACATGGGTGATTGTAACCTTGGGCCAACAATCTCCCCCTTTTTGATGATGACAAAACATATAGGTTATTTAAATAAAGAATGGAAGAAGAGCTTGGAAAGCTCCCCCTCAAATAATGCTATGTATCAAAAATGTCAATGAAGAGCTAAATACATAAGGCATTGAAAACACATAGTTTTGTCAAAACTCAAATGCAAAACACATAGTTTTATCAAAAACTCAAATGCATCAAAATATACACAATAAACAACCAAAACAATCAAACAAACTCATACTTTTTCTCCCCCTTTTTGTCATACATCAAAAAGGGTTAAACAAACAAAATAGAAGAAATTTTTCTTTAAGAATCCATAATGCAAATATTCAACTCACCACAAATAAATGAAAATCTAGCATAATCTAGAGGTTTAGTAAAAATATCGGCAAGTTGAAAATCGGTAGAAACATAATCAATATCAATATCACCTTTCTCATAATGATCTCTAAGAAAGTGATACCTAATGTCAATGTGTTTGGTTTTACTATGTTGATTTGCATTCTTTGTCATGTGAATAGTACTAGTATTATCACAAAATATTTTAACATGATCAAAATGTAAGTCATAGTCAAGGAGAGTATGTTTCATCCAAAGAACTTGTGCACAACAAGCTCCGGCCGCAACATACTCCGCCTCGGCGGTTGAAAGGGCTACCGAATTTTGCTTTTTGGAAGACCAAGATACAAGACAATTACCTAAGAATTGACATGTTCCACTTGTGCTCTTCCTATCTACCCTACAACCCGCATAGTCGGCATCCGAAAAACTCTTCATATCAAATAGTCCGGTTTTCGGATACCACAAACCCATTTCAATAGTGCACTTAAGGTATTTAATTATGCGTTTTACCGCTACTAAATGAGACTCCTTAGGACATGATTGAAAACGAGCACAAAGATAAACGGAAAACATGATATCCGGCCTACTAGCCGTCAAATACAATAAACTACCAATCATACTACGATAAAGCTTAATGTCTACACTTTTACCTTGTTCATCCTTGTCAAGCTTAGTAGTTGTTGCCATGGGAGTTTTGCTTACTTTAGATCCTTCAAGCCCGAACCTTTTGATGAGTTCCTTTGTGTACTTGGCTTGATTGATGAAGATCCCATCCGTCCTTTGCTTGATTTGGAGTCCAAGGAAATAGTTGAGCTCCCCCATCATAGACATTTCAAATTCATCCTTCATGCATGATTCAAAAGCTTGGCAAAGAGATTCATTAGTAGAACCAAAAATAATGTCATCAACATAAATTTGCACAATAAGAATATCTTTTTCTACATGTTTTGTAAACAAAGTTGTGTCAATTTTACCTTTCTTAAAACCATTTGAAATCAAAAATGAAGAAAGTCTTTCATACCAAGCCCTAGGGGCTTGTTTTAAACCATAAAGAGCTTTATCTAATTTAAATACAAAATCCGGATGTGTAGGATCAACAAACCCGGGGGGTTGTTCAACATACACCTCCTCTTCAATAAAACCATTTAGAAAAGCACTTTTAACATCCATTTGAAACAATTTAAAATCTTTATATGAGGCAAATGCTAGTGTCATCCGTATGGCTTCAAGCCGTGCTACGGGTGCAAAGGTTTCTTCAAAATCGATTCCTTCGATTTGAGTGTAACCTTGGGCAACTAACCTAGCTTTATTCCTAACAACGTTACCCGATTCATCCAACTTGTTCTTAAAGATCCACTTAGTACCAATTGTTGGTCTATCGTGGGGCCTAGGAACAAGGTGCCAAACTTGGTTGCGCTCAAATTGATTGAGTTCCTCTTGCATGGCTAGCAACCAATATGAATCGGCCTCGGCTTCGAGGACGTTCTTGGGTTCAACATGAGAAATAAATACATAATGTCCACAATAATCATGAAGTTTAGAGCGAGTGGTTACCCCTTTTGATACTTCACCTATGACGAGGTCCTTGGGATGATGAGGATTGTATCTCCAACCCTTTGGAAGTTGTTGAGTAGGCTCCACTTCATTTGTTTGATTTTCATTTCCTTGAGCCTCTTCTACTTTAGCTTCACTTCATCATCCTTTGGCTTGTTTCCCATAGTAGTAGTATCCTCCAAGGTCACTTTCTCCAAGCCTTCATCCAAAGCATCTATTTCTACAACATTCTTAACAAACAAGTTAGATTCTTCAAACTTAACATGTATAGATTCCTCAATAGTCAAAGATGATTTATTGAAGATTCTATAAGCCTTACTTGTATTAGAATACCCAACAAAAATTGCCTCATAAGCTTTAGCATCAAATTTTCCTAAATTATCTTTTGTATTTAAAACAAAATATTTACATCCAAAACCTTGAAATATGAAACATTTGGTTTTCTAGAAAAGTACATTTCAAAAGAAGTTTTTGAAGTATTTTTACATAAGAAAACACGATTTGATATATAGCATGATGTATTAACGGCCTCGGCCCACAAATAATGTGGTAGACCATATTCACTTAGCATTGTCCTAGCCATCTCTTGTAAAGTTCGATTTTTCTGTTCAACTACTCCATTTTGTTGTGGAGTTCTAGGACAAGAAAGTTCATGCTTAATTCCGTGTTCTTCACAAAAAGTGGTAAAGGGTAGGTTAATGAACTCACCTCCTCTATCACTTCTTATTCTTAAAATTGAAGACTCTTTTTCTTTTTCAACTCTTTTCTTAATAGTTTGGAAATATGAAAATGCTTGATTTTTGTGTTCAAGAAAGAAAACTCAAGTAAACCGTGAAAAATCATCAACCAAAACAAATGCAAATCTATTCCCACTTAGACTTTTGGTTTGTGTAGGGCCAAATAGATCCATATGGATTAACTCCAAAGGACGTGATGTCATGATATCCTTAATTGACTTGAAAGAAGACTTAGTTTGTTTCCCAAATTGACATGCGTCACAAACTTGGTCCTTTTCAAAACTCAAATAAGGAATACCTTTCACCATTTCCTTTGTGTTTAACCTAGATATGTGGTCAAATGAAATATGGCCTAATCTTCTATGCCACAACCAAGAGTCGTCATCGAGGGCTTTTAAACAAGTAATATTACAAGACATATTAGACATATCTATCATATAAACATTACTTTTACGAAAACCGAAAAACACACAAGTATTAGAAATTCTATCAATTACTTTACAAGCTATATGATCAAAAACAACATTAAAACCTTTATCACAAAGTTAACTAACACTCAAGAGGTTATGCTTGAGTCCATCAACTAAAACTACATTTTCAATTAAAGGGGATGTGCCGAGTTTTACATTACCAATACCGATGATTTTACCCTTGGCATCATCTCCGAAGGTGACGGTGCCACCTTCATGGTATCTTGATAGGGTTGCAAAGTTGTTGATGTCCCAAGTCATGTGCCTTGAGCAATCACTATCAAGATACCACAATCCTCTACGTCGTTGGGCTTTGGAAGGTACCTATATCATTTAACAAAATTGTTGACTTTGGTACCCAAACTTTCTTGGGTCCTTGAAGGTTAGTGTTTCGAACCCAAACATTATGATAAGATGCACTTAGTCTATCATAGCAAAAATTGGCTAAGTGTCCTTTCCGCCCACAATGTGAACATGAGAACACTCTTTCATACATGAATGCATGATGTGTGTGTGAAGTGTGAGCATGCTTTGGGGGTTTGCCACGATGTAAAGGTTGTGTGGTATGAACATGAGCATGAGCATGGTGAACATTTTTCTTAGGGGCTTGTTTCTTAGGAAACATGGCCTCTATCTTCTTCTTATCAAACTCACAATTTTTTAAAACAATTCCCAATGAGTCTATTCTTTCTTTAAGCATGGTAATCTCATTAGAGTCAATTTGTGGAGACTTGCCTTTACAAGAAATCTTATACTTGTCAAAATCTTTTTGAGTGGAAATAAGAGTGGAAAGTAATTCATCCTTTTCTTTAGAAAGAGTAAAAACTTGATGATTAAGAGATTCATTTTCCTTTTTCATTTTTAAATACTTTTTCTTAAGAAAATCATAGTTATGTGATAATTCTACAAAAGCTTCTCCTAATTCATCTATGGAAAGTTCATCATTAGGAGAAGTGGAAGGGGTTACCTTGCTTGTGCTTTCATTGGCCATGAAGCACATGTTGGCGGTATCAATCTCCTCCTCGGATTCGCTCTCGGAATCCCATGTAGCTTTCATTGCCTTCTTCTTGTGAGGCTTCTTTGAGGTGGAGGGCTTCACTTTATCCGGACACTCCTCCACTATGTGTCCCGGTCTTTGGCAATTAAAGCAAATGATCTTTCTTTCTTCTTTGCCTCCTTGCCATCTCTTCCTTCCTTGAAATTTAGCCTTGTTGTACATCCTCCGGACGTTCTTCACAAGAAGTGAGAGCTCTTCGTCTTCTTCTTCTTCATCGTCTTTGTCGGAGTGTGTGGATTGACTTTTGAAGGCTATTGTCTTCTTCTGGAAGGAGCCATGTCCTCCCTCACTTTTCTCTCCATCTCATGGTTTTTGAGGTTCCCAATGAGACCAATTAGCTCCATCTCCTCCTTGTCATTGAGTTCCTTCAAGGTTGTTGCTTTTACTTCCTATGAAGGAGGAAGAGCCCGGATGATCTTTCTTACTCTTTGATCGTTGTCGATAGCATCACCTAGAGAAGAAAGTCCATTAGTGATCTTTGTAAATCTTTTAACCATATCATCTATGGTTTCATTTTCTTGCATGCAAAAATTCTCATATTGGGACCGAAGAAGGTCAATCTTAGCCCTCTTCACTTGTGAGGTCCCTTCATGTGTAACTAGCAAATGTGTCCAAATTTCATATGCGGACTTGCAATGAATAACTCTAGCTATGTCATCATCATTAAGGGCTTGAAGTAGTGCATAGTGAGCCCTAGCATTGGCATCAAATTCTTTGGTCTCTATTTCGGACCAAGTGGATTCATCACCGGGGGGTGCACTAAAGGGTTTGGTCACGGCCTTTACAACTCGACTACCTAGAGATTGCAAGAAAACGGTCATCTTAACCTTCTATATGGGAAAGTTAAGTCCATCAAACTTAGGAGGGGTTTTAATTCCATCGGCCATTTTTACTAAGTGAATATGAATGAAATGATTAGCAAAATTAGGATCTCTCTAAGGTTGTTAAGCCAAATCCTAGAGTCCAAGCTCTGATACCAATTGAAAAACACCTAGAGGGGGGTGAATAGGTGTAATTGCTAATCTAATGATTCTTTTAAAAACTAAGTATGATGAATGATGCAACGATCTCTCAAAATAAGACTAAGAGCCGAATACCCCGTGAGAGGTTCTGAACTCCTTCCTCCCAATTCCCCTTGAATGGGTTAGAGGTGCGCAATGCAACCTTGTTGTATGAGATATGATCGATCAAGGCAAAGTATGATGGATGAATAGTGAGATGCACACAATATATCACAAGTATCACAAGCTTGAAGTAATAGCACAAGGAAAGAAACAAGATCACAATCAAGTAATTGAAAGAAATATAGTGCAATAGAAATTTAAAGGCAAAATGGAGAGCAAGAGCAAAAGACAATCGCAAACACAAGTATTTGTTTCGAGGTTCGAGCCACCGCTCTACTCCCCGCCTTCACCTCCGTGAAGGGTTTCCACTATCCACCGAGGACGCCTTACAATGGTCTACCGAAGACCCGAGCACCGAGCTCTCCAACTTACAATAACCTCTACCGAAGAGGTGTCTCCACAAGAAGAAAAGGATTACAAGTCACCAAGGTGATCACAAACAAGATCGCCAAACTCTTTTACAAACTCTCACTCTTTTACAACTTCATATAGAATGAGTAAAGAATTTTTGGCTCTATGAAGTGTAGTGAGAAAAACTCAGTTGTAGAGATGATTTTTGCAAGGGAACACAACTGAAAACTAGCTCAAGAAAGAATTGGAAATGGAGAGCTTAAACACTTTTCTTTTCTCTTTTGAAAACTTTGAAAACTTGAGGATTTTTCTTGGTGTGTAGTAAGAGAGTCTTCTCCTCTATTTATAGGGAGAAAAATAGGTTTAAAACAATTTATTTAGAGCTTATTTGCTCTGAAAAAGAACTGAAAAACCCTGTAAAAGTCTGCCAAAAAACAGATCAAAAAACAGATTTCAGAATTGCACAAAAGAGGAAAGAGCCGTTGGGCAGCAGCAGGCTTGGCGGTCGACCGGGCCGGTCGACCGCCAGCTCAGCTGGTCAAAGAGCCGTTGGCTTGGGTCTTCTGGCGGTCGACCGGCCGGTTGACCCAGAAAACCCGAGAACAAACCTGCTCTCAGTCTTCCTCTAGCGGTCGACCGGACGGTCGACCCAGAAAACCCGAGAGCAATCCTGCTCTCAGACGGTCGACCGCCCGGTCGACCGTAGGACGTGCACGCCCAGGCACAAAGGCCGGTCGACTGGGCCGGTCGGCCGGTCAGCCTGAAACAGGAAAAACAATGTATTTTTGACTTAAAAAATTTTGCGAAATAATTTTTGACTTTTAAGGAAACTTAAGTAATATGCTAGTAGGAGCATATAAACAAGATCTAAACATGGTATTTATTTTTGTAAAATATAGAGTCATGTAAATATATATTTAAGGCATGAAACCTAAACTTTTTAAAACATGAAAACTTAAATACAAGACTCACATTTTAACAAAACCAAATTGTGTGTGTGTATCCTAGAGCCAATATCCAACACTCAAACTTTAACATTCTAATTCTTACATTGGTTCTAAGTACTACAAGCTCTTTAAGGGGGCTTTTCACCATCAAGATCTTCAACACTTGAGTCTTGAGCCCACTTTGAGTTGACTTGAGTCCAAAACACTTTCTTTTAGGGTGTAAACCTTTTGGTAGAGTTAGAACCCTGAAACACACTTAAACAATAAGCAATATTAGTACAAATAACTAATATGTTTTGTAATCATCAAAACACACTAAACATGGGTGATTGTAACCTTGGGCCAACAATAACAGTAAACGAAAAAGAGAGACTTGATTATCTGTCGCTTCAGAGGTGATGAATTGGACATGACTGATTGAGAAGCCACCAAGCTTAGAATTTTGTCATTCAGAGGTGACGAAATGGACATGACGACAAAATGAAGGTGAACCCAGTTTCAGGGGCCCATCTATTCAGAGGTGGTAAACTAGACATGATAGACTAAGACACACTAAATTCTGACTCCGCTGCTAAAGATAGTCGTATTAACTTAGCAGCTAGCCCACTGGGGACTGCAAAGGTGAATTGAATTTGGACACCCGTCAGTTCAAAGGTAATATGGACATGACCAACTCAGAGACACCAGGCTCGCAATTTACTGTTCAGAAGTAGTCATATCAACTTGACAATAAGAACTCCCAACCTTGAAAGGGGAAAGGAGAATGAGTCCTCAAAAATGAGGACTGCGACTGTGACCATGATTACAGTCCTCATAAAAACGTTGTAATTAGAGAAATGTGACCATGAGTCATAGTATTCACATAAAAAGACTACGACCATGAGTCATTGTCATCTTTTCAGCAACATCATCATCTAACATAACCCATAAAAAAAATCAAAAAATCAAAACCTTGATCTCAAAAATCATCACGAAAACAAACACGAACAAATTCATCATGAACAAAATGAGGTCTATAGGTCTAGATATCAAATTGAACCATTAAACGATCTCAAAGAACTATCAAACAACGCCCAAATTTTTTTGGATAAAAAAATTAAATTATTTAAGGAAGAAAGCGTTTGATAAAGGGGTAAAAAAGAGAAACAAAAATTATGAAATAGTTATCAGCGGTGGAATTTGAATTTTACCACATAGGTGACATTGAATGAGGTTGAGGCGAAAAAATATATGATTGAGGTTTTTCCTAATTAAGTGGAGTAAGGAGGGGTCCAAGATTAATCTTCTGAAAAGACATATAAAAAAATGTATAGGATTAAATAATTAATAAACGATAAATTTTATTTTAACTTGCAATGCATACTCTTTATCTCTTATTCAGACAACATTAATAGTTCAAAATATTATATAAATTCTTGTTTTCATTTAACAGGCATTTGTTGTCCCCTAACTGTGGCCCGCCAGTTAGAGCCTGAATTTGCTCCCCAAAGATCATCAATTTGAACCTCTGAGGGGGGTGTAGGTTGATTATCAAAAAAAAGTTAATGGGCATTTGCGCATGCTGAAACTTTTTATTATTCAGTGACCAATTTTCTGTTTCTATGTTATTTTTTTTAATGACAAAGAATATCAAATCTTTTCTGTTTTGGAGTGCATTACTTTTTCCTTTTAACATTAGTCAACCATAAAAGAAAACTTATTTACTATAATGACGGAAAGATAATTTGATTGTTGTTAATCAACACTGATACAACAATAGAAAAACACCGAGTTGAAGACTCGGTAGCAAAAACATAGAAGATCTACCAGTAGCAAGCAATTGAGACTAATCTATTAGACTTATTTGGATTAGAGTCTAAATTAATTTGGTCCTATACAGGTCTAATTGGATTTATACACCCGTCTCTATAAGCCTATATTCTGGGACCCAATAAAGAATTGTTAAGCCTAATAGTTTGGGTCTAGACACGTATCAATTACACTTAGCCATGAGTATATTTAAATTAAAATTTGGGACTCATCTACACGTATGAAACTCGTGTTATCAATTAAGGGTCTAAATCTATGGTGAACAAGGATTCCTTGATGTAATATATATCATGGGTAGGATTCCCTCTTCACCACCAATCATTATGATCTAATCTTTCTCTTGGAGGCCTCTCATCTCCTCTAAGGATCAAGAAGAAAACTTGGTGGCTGGAGAGAAGAATGTTGGCCTAAAAGTCCATCACCCTAGTTTTGATGATGATTAACTCATATAATTATAGTACTAATGATCTTGTGCTTATTTAGTTTCAGATATTTGATAAAGATCTTACTCGGTGTTTAGCTTCAATGAAAGATTCAAAGTCAAGTTTTGAAACTAGCACGTATTGATTCAAAAGCTCACGCTTCAAAGATCGCATCAAGTACTCAAGAGGAGTCTAGCTCTTTGAATCAAAGTTTTGGACCAAGTCAAATGAAGAAAAGATTTTCAAGACTTGAATCATGTCTATAAGTGTTAAGATTTTTGTTTTTAGATAAAATATAAAGGATAAATTAGTTGTAGTTGCTCAAGCTTACACACACACACACAAAAAAAGTTTGGTTTTCAAAACATACGGTTTTTGTTTTAAGCTTTAAATTCTATACCTCAAAATAGTTCACATGTTTGTAATATATGTTGATTTTTGATAACACATATTTGTACTTCACAGTATTTCAATGAACTTATTTTTGTGAATTTTATGGAGATTTTATGAAATTTAAGATGTATTTTTAAAAAGTTGTTAAAACTGTTTTTGGGCTGCTTGCGGTCGACCGACCGGTCGAGCGAAGGCTGAGCCGGTTGACCGCTCGAACAAGACGTGCATAAGCCCATGTGACTTGAGCTCAACCAACTGACCGATCGATCGCAGTAGAGATCGATCGACCGACCGGTTGACCGACTGAGTTTGTAGAGCTCTCGGGTTTTCTCGGTGGACCGGGCGGCCGACCGTTCTACTAATTTGCTCGACACCTTTATAGATTTCTAGTCATAACTTTTTATTCTTATATTCAATCAATATAATTTAAACTGCATTTCAAACATAACTTTTAGGGCTACATTTCTTATTCAATAATAAGTTTTTGATTCAAATGTTAAAAATGTCAAATATTGGGTTAAAGTCTGTTCTTGTTCTGAAAATAATTTACAGTTTCTGGTTTGACACCATTTAGTATTTTCTTGATAAGGTTTTATTACAAAATGATATTGATTTGATTTAAGTTGCATTAGAAAGAAGACTTTAAAATCTACAAATTATCTTATATATATTTTCAAATTCTAACGTGTTAGGCCTCAAAACTATGCTTAAATTTAACCTATTGCACAGTCTGGGTCTAAGGTTGGTCGACCGCCAGACTCCAACGGTCAGAAATTTGACCGTTGGTCGGTCGACAAGCCAATCGACCGACAGGCCATTCTGGCCAAATATAACGGCTAGTTTTTGATCCTCTATAAATAAGTGATCTTTTGGCCTGTTTTATACAAGTTTTTCAAGAGCTTATTTTCCCATCTTTAATAGTGTTTTCCCAACAAGTTTTTAGAACTTCATTGACATATAAAAAGAGAGTTTATCAAGAGTGATTTTCTTCAGTTGTTAAAAGATTTTATTTGAGTTTTCACCTCCAAATCTATCCAAGTTTTTCTCACACAAGCATGAGTTTTTCATAGTCTTATCTATCTTATAGGAGCTTTGTTTGTGAGAGTGTTTCTTGGTGATCAAGAGAAGTGATCACCAAGTGTTCCACATTTGTATTTAGAGGCATTGTAGAGGTTGCGGTCTCGGCAAGCTTGCGGGTTCGCATGTGTTGTTTTTGCAGAAACAAGTGAGGTACTTGCGGGTCCAAGAGTTCTTGAGGGGGCTCGTTGTAGGTGTTACAATACCGAGTGATCTTGCGAGATCTATTATAGTGGAAATCCTTCATGGTGGTGAAGGCGGGGACGTAGAGCAAGTATCTCGAACCTCGAAATAAATCTCCCGTGCTTGCGATTGCTTATCTCTCCCTCTCTCACTTGTGTTTATATATCTTGAATGCTTTTATTGTTTACATTCTCACATCTTTATATACTTATGCTTTAATGATATACATGAAAGTACACCTAGAGGGAGGGTGAATAGGTGTATGGCTAATCTAATGACAAATAATTCGGAATTTAAAAACTAATTGCAACACACTTAGTGTAACCAAAGAGTGTAGTCGAATTCCCAGTGAAGGGCTCTGGACTAACTCCTCTTGATTCCTCTGAATAAGAGCTGAGGTGCTATATGAAGCTCTCTTTGTTTAACACAAGTATGGCACACAAATAAACTCAAGCATATATATGATATGAATAATATGATGCAATACACAAAATAAGAGAGAGTTTAGAGATAGTGGATCAAATGCAAACGCCAAGATATGTTTCAAGGTTCGAGCCACTGCTCTACGTCCCCGCCTTCACACAGAAGGATTTTCACTATATCGTCCACACAGGATTTCCCACACAGGGAACCTCCACTGAGGATTTGGGTAATACAAACTGGGAGTACACGACTCCTCTCTATAACAATACAACCTCTACACAAGAGGCATGGCACAACACAAATCACCTCTACACTTAGAGGAATGGGCACTTAGCCAAACAACTATCAACCTTACACAAGAGGGATAAGGCTCAAAGCCACAACTCTAGCAATCACCTCTTCACTAAGAGGGATACCAACACAACCTCCACAATCACCTCTCACTAGAGGGATAATAACACAATCACCTCTCACTAGAGGGATATCACAAAGTAAGGAGGGTTTACAACACTTGGTGGTATCAACAATCACAAACCAATTTTCTCACAAAACTAGATCCTAATAGATAGGATAGATATGATAGCTCAAGTGTGAGAATGTAAAGTGTTTGGAAATGAAAACAACAAAGAAAAACACTTGAAAAAATCACAAGATATATGTTGAAATGAAGATCAAAAACCAATTCCCAAATACTCTATTTTTCTTTGATTTTACCAATACTTTAAAATGAATAAAGATAGAACTTTTAAACCCGAAAAATCTTTTAAAACTTGTAGCTAAAACACTTCTAAAGATGAGAAAATTTGCTTTTGAAATTGTTATTTAAAACAGCCTAAAAAAGTGGGTATTTATACCCCAAAAATAAATCTGCCCATTGGCAGCAGCAAAGGGCAATCTGCCCTTCCGGTCGACCGGGCGGTCGACCGACCAACAGTCATTTTTGTGACCGTTGAGCCACCAGTCGACCGAGACTTGGAAACAAAAAGTAGAGCTCTCTGCTAGTCGACCGGGGCTATTTCCAGAGAGCAGAAGCTCTCTGGCGGTCGACCGACCCGGTCGACCGGCCTTCCAGCCAAAACAACCGTGTACGTTTATGCACGTCGGTCGACCGGACCGGTCGACCAACTTCTGCCTCGGTCGACCGGCAGAAGGCTAGGTAAAATTTTTAGGGATAAAGACTTAGGTATTTTAACTTCCATAAAATCTCATAAAATCACATAAATTTCACGAAAAATAAATTCTTTTATTATCTTTCAAATAAAAATATGTGTGACTAAAATTCAACACATATTACAAACTGTTTGAACCATTTTTGTGATATGAAAATTTGGCTTAAATACAAAGTTGGTATTTTCCAAAAAATAAACTTTTGAAATGGAAAACCGTTTTCTCTAAAACACATGTAAATACAAAAACATGATATTGAAACAACTTTGAGGCAATTGTATGTGGATAAAATTTAATATACATGAACGATATTATATCTATGTTTTTGACATGAAATCCAATATCGCTTAGATCGAAAAACCAAAACTAAATAAACTTTAAACTTGTGTGTGTATGTGAACTTGAGCATATCAACACTATCTAATCTTTACAATGATCTAAACATACTAAACTAAATACAATACTGAAGTCTTCTTGTCTCCAAGCCGGCTCGATCCAAACGCGATCCAACGCGCTTGACTCCAACCGAGTACTAGATGCGATCTTGACGTGCGAGCTCTTGAATCAACATATGATAGCTCCAAAACACCTTTGTTGAAGCTAATCACCTACTAATATCTTGATCAAATATCTGAAACTAAATATCTCAAGATTATTAGTAAAGTATAACTACATGAGTTAATCATCATCAAAATTAGAGTGAAGGGCCTCTGGGCCAACAATCTCCCCCTTTTTGATGATGACAAAACTCATGGAGTTATATATGCATTGATAAACTTAAGCTTCATAGAAGCTCCCCCTTAACTCATGCATAGCAATAAACATAAAGATATGTAATGAATGCTCAACATAAACATGCATAAGTGAAGAATGCTTCTCTCCTTTTGCATAAACAAAAACCTATATGTTCGATATCAATTGTAAAAATAAATATGCATATATGATATCAATTGTAAGTAAACATGCATATAAACTCAAAATTATTCTCCGAATTTCTAAACATGCAATAAACTCAAAAACAATCTCCGAATTTCTCTCCCCCTTTTGTCAATCATCAACAAAGGGGTGAAAAACAAATCAAACAATAAAGATATATATGCGATATATATTCATGAAGAGGAGAGACGTGAAGTTAACTCCCCCTGCATACATGCATTTATATGAAAAGAGATGACTAAATCCTAACCACATAAAACATAATATGCAATATATAAAAGGAGATGTGAAGCTCCTACTACACACGTGTACTACATACCAAAGAAAGGACAATCACTTCAATATGACATACACTCAACATGAATCTATATATAGAGAAGATGTTAAGCTTCCCTTGCATATAAGCAATACAAATCAAAACATTATGATACCAATTGAAAAATATATCAATTTAGGATGAAGGTATACATCGAAACATCATGATACCAATTTATGATACCAATTGAAAATAACCAAAACATTTTTAATATACCAACTGAAAGTAAATAAAAATTTTAAGATACTAAAAGATACCAATGTGAAAATATCTTGATACCAATTTTTAAAAAAATCTTGTAAATTTTGATACCAATAGAAAAGACACATTGTATGTTTTTGATATCAATTGAAGAAATCTTAATACCAATTTAAAGTAACAATCAATTTCAAAGTAACTTGATACCAAAAAAATATGTCTTGTAAGTTTTTGATACCAATTGAAAGTAAAAACCAAATTAATTTAGGTAAGCATAACTCATATCAATATAGATACCAATTGAAAATATGATGAGGATTAAATGTATAACTCTTAAATACCTCCCTTTCATGTACATGTTAAAAAGATTTTCAATTAGGCTCACAAGGCATGGTCGTCCATCCGTCCGCCCTTCGATGGAAGGGATTTTCAAAAATAAGTTTGAAAATAATTTTAACATAATTGAAAAACATTTCTAAAATGAAGAAATACGCAACTAGTTTTATGATAATCTTGAAAACTAGTACGAAATCCTTCAAGTAAGGAATAAAACATGAATATTTTTTATCAAAAACATGTAAGGCACACGATCATCGACACTCAAGGTCTATAAAGCACATATATGAGACTCATGAAAACACAAATCATGAGTAAGAAAGAGTAATGTGAGTGTAAGAATCATGTAATCACAAAATCATGGGAATAGACAATTTAGCTCATATAAAATTCCTTAATAAACATGAAAATCATTAAGAGTTAATATTCACAAAATAATACTAACTCCAAGGCATATGTATGTTTTGTCTAAATCTAAAGGTATACATACATATCCCTAAATACAAATGAGTCCATAATAAAGATTTGCATAAAAAGCAAATAACTCAAGGGTATACATGTATATCTAAAGTTTTAAACAAAATTAACATATACATGAAGCTAAATACATTTTTATGAAAAACATAAACAAAATGGGGAATACAAGTCAAAATACATGAATCATCAAAACTAGGTTATACTAGTACGTCTAATGGGTACAAATGAGCAATTTAGCACAAACATATAATAATCAATTTGTGGCTCACTAGATGTATAAGTATATACACAAGTTTTAATAAAAATTTTCATCTTAAACATGTAATCAAAACATGAAGCATAAAACAAAATATAAACCAATATGATCGTTAGGCTAAATGCACATGTCTTAGAATAAGAATATACCCAATAGTTAAACTAAAGTGAGAACACAAAAGTAATAGTCCATATAAATATGGGTATATCTCAAATACTAATCATGTATATCACAAGTCTAATTATCATGGCATTTAACATAATAATTATAAACTACTAAAACATGCTAAACATCAACAATATGAAAGCATGAAAACATAAATGGGAATAAGAAATAGTTACCAAAACCAAGAGGGCACATCTCTATATCTCCAAACCATGATGGTCCTCCCACCAAACTCCCCTTAAAAGTGATGCATCTAAAATTGTCACCGTTTAGCTCGGAACGCATTCACCAAAAGGCACCAACGCGGAATTTAAAAACTTAATGCAACACACTTAGTGTAACCAAAGAGTGTGGCCGAATTCCAGGTAAAGGGCTCTGGACTAACTCCTTTGGATTCCTCTGAATAAGAGTTGAGGTGCTATATGAAGCTCTCTTGGTTAAACACAAGTGAGGCACACAAACAAACACAACCAAACATATAAGTATGAATGAGCAATATGAATGATGCAAGGCATAATATAAGAGAGAGAGAGAGAGTTAGAGAAAGTGGATCAAACGCAAACACCGAGATATGTTTCAAGGCTCGAGCATATAGCTCTACGTCCTCGCCTTCACACAGAAGGATTTCTACTAACTCGTCCACACAGGACTTCCCACACAGGGAACCTCCACTGAGGATTTGGGGCAAATATAATTTGGGAGTACACAACTCCTCTCTCAAATACAACCTCTCACTAGAGGCAAGGCACAACTCAAAAACACCTCTATACTTAGAGGGTTAGGCACTTAGCCAAACAATGATCAACCTCTCACTGGAGGGATACTAACAAACTCAATCACCTCACACTTGAGGGATTCCAAACCAATCATCTCTCACTAGAGGGATACAAATACGACTTTCACAATCACCTCTCACTAGAGGGATATCAATACAATCACCTCTCACTAGAGAGATATCACAAAGATGGAAGGTTTACAACTTGGTGGTATAAACAACCACAAACTAATTTTCCCACAAAATAGATCCTAATAGATAGGATAGATAGATAGGCTCAAGTGTGAGAAAACAAAGAGTTTGGAAATCAAAAACTCAAAGAAAATACTTGAAAAAACTTCTAGGATATAATAGAAATGAAGATCAAAAACTAATCCCAAAGACTTTTCTTATTCTTGATTTTTCCAACCCTTTAAAACAAATAAAGATAAAATCTTTAAACGCAAAAACTCTTTTGAAAACTTGTAATTAAACACTAGAAAGAGTAAGAATTTTTGCTCTTGAAAAACTTGTTTAAAACAAACTCAAATGGGGGTATCTATAGCCCCCACAAAATTCTGCCCGTTGGCAGCTGGAAAGGGCTGAAATGCCCTTCCGATCGACCGGGCGGTCGACCGGCCAACGGTCATATTTTGACCATTGAGCCCACAGGTCGACCGGCTTGGTCGACCGAAACTGGATACAGAGAGCAGAGCTCTCTGCCGGTCGACCGACCCGGTCGACCCGGGCCATTTCCAAAGAGCAGAGCTCTCTGGACGGTCGACCGACCCGATCGACCGGCCCACCAGCTCAAGCTGGCGTGCACGCTTGTGCACGTCGGTCGACCGGCCCGGTCGACCAACTTCTGCTATGGTCGACCGGTCCGGTTTACCGGCAGACAACCAGTCTAGCCATTATAGACTTAAAAACTTGGATTTTTATCTTTAATTAAATCCCATAAAATCATATAAATTTCACAAAAATCAGTTCTTATTAGATCTTTGAAATACAAATATGTGTGACAAAAATTCAACACATATTTCAAATAATTTGAACTATTTTTGTGTTCTTGAAAATTTGCCTTAAACCAAAAATCGTATTTTCGAAACTTGGATTTTTGAAATGGAAATCCGATTTTTTCAAAACACATGTAAATACAAAAACATGATATTTAAACAACTTTAAAGCATATTGTATATGGATAGAATCTAATATACATGAAAAGAATTTATATCTATGTTTTTGACTTAAAAACCAAGATCGGTTAAACCGAAAACCAAAAACCAATAAACATGAAACTTAAAACTTAAAACATGTGTGTGTTATGAACTTGAGCATATCACACTATCTAATCTTTACAATGATCTAAACACAATCTTAAACTAAACAAACCGACGCCTTCTTGTAGAACGCCGTCTCCAAGTCGACTCGATCCAAACGTGATCCACCGAGCTTGACTCCAACCGAGTGCTAGATGTAAACTTGACGCTCGAGCTCTTAAATCACCATGTGAAAGCTCCAAAATACCTTTGTTGAAGCTAATCACCTACTCATATCTTGGTTAAATATCTGAAACTAAATATCACAAGATTATTAGTAAACTATAACTATATGAGTTAATCATCATCAAAACTAGAGTGAAGGGCCTCTGGGCCAACAGGTACTTCTTTTCTTTATCACATTTTTCTGCATTGCTTGATGTGCTGACACTTCCGTGCTGTCACTTGGCACTTGACACTTACATGCTATCTCCTGACATGATATTACTTAGCATCTGGCACATGATTACCTTACACCTGCCATACCTGATACTTGATTTATAATTATCACTTACGAGAATGATAACTGATACCCTAAATACTCTCATATAGTCCAGTACAACATGTAACCATAATACAACTGTCATGCTCCTTCTCATTCCCGCACGTTGATAATTATCTAATAAACTATAAAAAGGACAACTTATGTCAAGTAAGGGAGAAACTGATAGACTTCAAGTAGCGAATATGTTTACCATAGTATTAGGTATGTTGTGCAATTAAAACTTTGGTTCTACCTGTGGGCCTCCAGGTGTTCCACAGGGTGTGCTGCCACCCCAGTTACTAACTTCATGCAGGGCATATAAATAAGACCCTTTGCACATGATTCGCCTCGCAGTAGGTTCTGTATCAGTACGGAACATAATGGGTCGTGGTCCTGGGTATGTACTGGACCCACTGTAAATATAACCCATTGTTTCATTATCGGTTTCCAATAACAACCTCGACTTACTCATATATAGAAGTATGTGGAATGGAACGTACGCTAGACATATACCTAGATATATGGGTCAGACGAGTAATAATAATAAAACGTTAATTAACAATTCGCTGTACTGTTTTGCAACTCAGGTTGTATATACTTAGATTATGGTAACATGGGGCATAAGGTATATAGATATGAGGGTTTCTTTGTTTGGATTATTCCTTTGATGTACTAATTCATGAAGCTATAATCTGAGCGTATATAGCTGGTTTTGCCTGTATTCAGCATTATCAATTTTATCGATTTTATATCAGTTTTATGATGTTTTCATAGTTTAAAAGACAACTTAAGTTATATGAACTCAGGATACGGTGACGTGAGGTATACGGTACATATATGAGGATTTTCTTGTTTGGATTATTCCTTCGACGTACTAATATCACGGATCTGTAATAACGAATTTTGTCATATTCGCTCTACTTATCACCTCCTTGCCCGTTCCTGTATGCCTGTGCTCACGATATAATTTTCAGTGCATGCTTTTGAGTCAGATTTATCGATACACTTATGCTTATCTACCTTTGCCACTTGGCATTCATCACACCACTCGTTGGGGAATTCTGACTCTCATGGATCTGCATGTCCAGATCCTGGAGTTTGAAGCTAGTAGATTCTTTTGATTACTGACTAGAGTGGTGCAGTGAAGGCGTAAATCTCCAGCTGACCGTCCAAAGTCCTTTACTTTCAGGCCCCTTACTCGTCGCTCGAGTTTTCTTTTTGTCACTCGTGAGCATTTTTTTTACTATTCATAGTTGTATATCTCTTTGTATTCTCGCATTTGCGGCTATCAGTGACGTAATATTCTTGTAATATTATATCACATCCTGTGATAACTTTGTAGTTGTACTCATATATTGGAATGTATAATGTACCACATACTTTCGTACTCTGATTCTTGCCTGTACTGATGCTTTGCGTATATATGTGAGGATATTTCTGACCTACATATATATGTCGCAGTAACGTACATCACAGTAACGTCTCCGTACCCATGAGAGCGGGCGTTACAGTCATATAAAGGGGATAATTTTCATCTTAGGATCTTGCATGATCCTAATCAACTAGGGGACAATAAAACTGTAAATTGAAAAGAGGTCATCAAAGGTGGGTTCTTTGAAAATTCACATTATTTAGACTGGGCAGCAATGCTCTGCCCAATCCAGCACCACCGAAACCACCACCTTGAGTTAATATTTTTTCTTCTCTTTTTTCTTTTTCATGCATATATGCATTTATTTATAAATTGAGTATAATGCATGAGACAGGTGTGAGGAAGGGTTCTAACATAACATAGGTTTTTTTTATATAATATATATATATAACATTTTATTTTCTTTAAAAATTTTTGAAAAGCAAAATAATATTTTGACCTATATTTTGTAAGAAATTAAATTTAAGGAATAGAAAAATCATAATTAAGATTTCTTATACTTCGTCAAATAAGATTATTTATTTATTTTCTAGGGTTAGAAAGAAAAATTGGAAAAGTAATTTAATTTTGATGTTTATCTTTATGAAATATGCATACTTTATACACTTACACACTTAGGCTTCAAAAACAAAAATTCTTGTGCCTTATAAAAAAGAAATATATATATATATATATATATATATATATATATATATATATATATATATATATATATATATATATATATATATATATATATATATATATATATATATATATATATATATATATATATATATATATATATATATATATATATAAAATCCTCTGATTAAGCTGGGTATATGTGCCTTATAAAATATAAGTATTCACGCATAAAAGTGATCCATATTATAAATAAAATTCTTAATTTTGTAGCCTTATTTGCTCGAGTCCTTAAAGTTCTTGGGGTGCTGTCTCACCCATTGCTCTAAGCCATCCGTTTGGGAGTCACGACCTAAGACTTGTTACATGGGCGAATTAGAAAGCCTAACAGAACTAAGTGATATTACCTCCAAAATACATAAAATAAGGCATAAGAGTTAGCATTGAAGAAATATTAGTCAAAATATTCATGGTCATGAAGGTGCATATGATTTAGGGTAAAAAAATAGACTAGATAAGAAATACATTTTGACTCCTTACCTTAATTGCTAACAAGTTTTAGAATAGAAACTAAGTTTAGGAATGAATAGTTTGATATTCTTATGACTTATAGATTACTTAAATTTTTGCAAGAATACTTCAAATAGTTTTTCTTTTAGCAAAATGCATTTTCATAAATATTAACACTTTGTTTCTCTTTCTTTATGGATTTTGTGGATATAATTCACTGAAAATCCTCACGAGACAAAACTCGTCCTCTAAGGGTAACCTAGAGGTTTAATGGCTTTATGCACGTGATAAGTACAACCGTGATTCCGACGAAAATGAGTTAGATTAGGTATCTCTATTTTGCTTTTTATTTATTTTGCTCGAGGACAAGCAAAAGATAGGTGCGGGGGTGTGATCGGTCATTGATATTGCATATTTATTGTCACATTCTCATATTTATTGTATAATAAACTCTGCTTTTTAATATTATTTTTGTTTAAATGATGTGCATGCCTTGTTTAATAGAGAAAAAGAGAAAATGAGCCTAATAGCCCAATTAAATTAAAAGTTAAATCAAATCAAGGATTGAGAAAAATATTCAAAAGACAAGCTAAAGATCAGAGCAAATCAGAGAAGATAACACCAAATGAAAATCAGTTAAATTCAGATTTCAATAAATCTATTTGGTTAACTTAAATATCAATTGGATATCACCAAATTCAGAGAGCAAACTGACAAACCAAGCGGATAAAAAGAGATATCCAAACGAGGAAGCACAAAAGCCTTTGGATCTGGCCAACAGGATAGATCCTGGCCGCGAAAACACGGGGCTAGTTAGTTGGATCAGGAGGGAGCGTTTGCTTCCCTATCTTCGCACACTCGTTGCCTCTCAATTTCTTCTATAAATACCTGCAAATTTAGAGGTAGAACTAGAGAATGAAGATTAGGCTTAGGCTTGTAGTTTAACTTTGGTTTTCTTTTTCTTTATGTAATTTTCTTTTTTCTTTATGTAACTGAGATCATAGAAAAGTTTCATGAGAGAAAAAGAAGAAGGTTATATTAAGAGTGACACCAGTGTAAGTTTCCTTCTTTCTTTTATTGTTACTCTATTTTAATCAAAGTTGCATTCTTATTTTATTCTTCTTCTTCTTTTTACTTTGCTTTCTTTGTGTTCAATTATTTAATCCAAGTGAGTCTAGTAGCATCGAAATTGCTTTGTCTTTGCGAGTGTCATTAATAGCTTATGATGATGGATTCCTCCTCTTAAGTGTCCGTATCAATTCATACTTGTTTGTCTTGGTGATGTAATATGCATGGAAACTGAGTTCAATCTTATGGGTTATGCACTGATCGCCTCAGAAGTAAGGTAAGCCTTCGCCAATGATCCAAGGTAAGTAATCAACCAAAGAGGTAAGTAAGTTTTTATTTCTTTCCTTTCATTTCCTAGTTTAGAAACACTTCTTAAAATCAACTCTTTATTCTTTCTTCATTCTTCTTTCTTTTAATTAAGTTTTTATTTTCTTTTGAAAACACCAACACTTTCATCTTCTTTTTTTCTTCTTCTAACTTAACTGCTTTTCTTTTCTTTTCTAAAAACTAAGAAGAAAGATTCAAATCGGTATTAAGTAAAAGAATGACTACTTAAAATCTTCTAGCATAGTCCCTCCTTGTGAATCACGACCCACATAGCCACTTACTATAGCGGTGGCATTGAGCAATCTAGCACTCTCTATTCTTAATTCTAAAGTTTACTTTTTTGTGCAGGTTCTAACTCGATCACCTTGCTCGCTCATGTGTCCAAGACGCATGTGCCAAAGCGCTGTAGTATCCTCTTTCTCTATTGCTGTTGAAGCATCACCAATAATAACGCTTCATGTCATCTTGTACAAGTTTACAGTTCGTTCTCCTTTGAGAATCGATGGAGCCTTGGTAACATTTATACCTCCATCTACACCTAAAAACTTGCACTCTTGAGCTTCCAAAGCTGCCAACGAGAGAATACTCTTCCTTAAGTCTGGGACGTGATGTACGTTCATGAAGGATCGAACCTATCCATCAAATATCCTCATACGGATATTGCCAATGCTAACCGCCTTGCACATGGTGCTGTTACCCATGAGGACAGCGCCTCCATCGTAAGGCTTATAAGTACTGAACCACTTCTTTTTTGAGCACATGTTGTATGTGTACTCCGAGTCAAGTAACTAAGCATCTGAATATTTTCCCTTTCCTGACTCAGCCATCAAGACATCACATGAATTCTCATTTGCTTCTTTGACAACACCAGCTTGATCTGACTTTCCACTGGCACTAGCCCTATCCGAATCCTTGCCGCCTCTCTTCTTCAGCATCTCCTTATATTTCATACCTTGTCGTCTCTCTTCTTCATATCTCTTTATATTTCATACAATTTTCTTGATGTGCCCTAATTTTTTGCAAAAAATAGAAAGCAAAACTGCTAGAATCCTCTAGATCTTTTTTTGGTCCCCTACTTTATGATCCCCCCTCTGGCCCTTGACAACCAGTCATGAGGCCTCCTCTATAGAATCTATCTTTTTCATTAGCTCATTATTTTGGAGCATCTGCCTAACATCTTCTAATTCTAAGGTCCCTTTATCATACATGATGGTGGTTGCCAAGTGCTCATAAGTTGATGGAAGAGAAGAGAGTAACAGAAGAGATTTATCTTCTTCCTCTAGCTTAACCTCTAGAACCAATAAGTTGCTTAAAATATTATTAAAAGCATTAAGATGTTGTAGAATAAGCGTATCATCCTTCATCAAAAGGCCGTGTGACTGTTTCTTCATGAAGAGCTTGTTCGACAAACTCTTTGTCGTGTAAAAGCTCTCCAGCCTACACCAAAGACTAGCAGTTGTCTTCTTGTTCATAACTTTGTAGAGGACCTCGTCTGATAGGTATAGTATGATCGTCTCCTTTGCGCGAAAGTTGATATCATTCTACTCATCATCCTCTATCTTCGATGGCTTCTTCTCGATACTAAGTAAGACCTTGTGTGTGCCCTCCTTCACGAGCAATGATCTTACTCGCATCTTGCACAACAGGAACTTGGACTTTCCATCGAATTTCTCCTCCTCAAACTTAGTTGTCGTGATCTCTTTGCTAGACATTGCTCTGATACCAATTGTTGTTAATCAACACTGATACAACAATAGAGAGACACCAAGTTGAAGTGTAACCCTCGGTTCCAGTCAACGATATTTTCTACTGGTTGTCGGTATAGTATAAATACCGTTCTGGTGGTTTAAACTAAGTCTACTTTAACTCGAATAAAATTTCCTAATATTTCAAGTTTTCTTGATTTTTTTCAAATTTTTTCTAAATTAATTGAAGATTCTCGAAATTCGTGACCCACCTGTGTCACTATATGACTTCTGAATTTTTAATCTGCAATAGGCGATGAATTTCATGAATCCAATTTCTTAATAATGTTTAAAATAATATTTGCTATTTAAAAGAATTTTTAGAAATTTTTCCGAATTAAATAGAAATTTAATTGAGTTAAGAAAAGGTAAAAAAAAATAATAAAATAAAATCCGGAATTATTTGTAGCCACTAGGTTTGAACCTTAGTGGGCTAGGAAATAATATAATGAGTTAACCATGTTGTCACATTGGCGTGTGTTCTAGAGGCCCAAACCCATTTATTTAAACCTCCCTTTAACTCTCTTCATCCTCTCCCACTTTTTCCACTCTCTTTAACTTCTCCCACACTTTCTCCCCCTCATTCTCACTCACTTAAACTGAACCCACTACTCCTTCCATGTAGCCTAACTCTCAGGGGTGGCTTATGAAGTTCACCTAGAGGGGGGTGAATAAGTAACTAGCTAATCTAATAATTAATAATGCGGAATTAAAAATTATTTTAGCAAACTAAAAACTATTAAGCTAAACACACAAGGTATAACCAAAGAGTGTAGCCGAATTCCCGGTGAAGGGCTCTGGACTATCTCCTCAAGATTCCTCTAAATAAGAGTTGAGGTGCCGCTATGGCTCTCTTGGTTGAATACAAGTGCGAGCAAACAATCCCAAGCATGTATCAATAAGGCACAAGATATATGAAGCATATAAAGATAAAAGCAATGTAAGCATGCAAGATATAAACACAAGTGAGAGATAGAGAGAGCAATCGCAAACACGAGAGATTTATTTCGAGGTTCGAGCACCCTTGCTCTACGTCCCCGCCTTCAACACTATGAAGGATTTCCACTATAAACGACCCCATCGGATCACTCGGTGCCGCAACACCTACAAGGAGTTCACACTAGAACTCTTGAACTCACTAGTCCCCTTACTTGTTCCCGCAAGAACAAATACACGCAAGCACACTAGCTTGCCAAGGCCGCACCTCTACACTGAGCTCCTACAAGAACTCGAAACAACACGAACCCGCAAGTTCGCCTCCTCAATTACAAAGTAGAATGCTTTGGTGATATCAACACTTTGATCACCTAAAAACACTCTCACAATAACTCTCCTATAGGATAGATATGACAATGGAAAGCTCAAGTATGTGTGAGAAAAACAAGGATAAAGATGTGGTGAAAAACTCAAGAAATTTCTTTTGAAAACACTCTTAATAAGCTCTCCTTTTGATATGAAAGTTTTAGCTCTAAGACAAGTGGAGATAAACATTTAGAAAGATAGAAAAAATTAGCTTGAAAACTTACTTCAAATCTTGTTTAAAACAGCCCAAAACAGCCCCAATATATAGACCTCCAAAAACTAGTCGTTGGGGGTCCAACACAGCAGGAAATCCTGCTGTCGATCGACCGCCCGGTCGACCGGCCAACGGTAAGATTTCTGACCGTTGTGCCACCGATCGACCGAGGCCGGATCCAGAGAGAAGAGCTCTCGGCCGGTCGACCGCCTGGTCGACCGGGGCCAGATCCAGAGAGCAAAGCTCTCTGGACGGTCGACCGCCCGATCGACCGGCCCACCAGCCAATGGTTGTGCACATTTGTGCACATCGGTCGACCAGTCCGGTCGACCGACTTCTGTCTCGGTCGACCATCCGATCGACCGGCAGAAGGCCAAGTCTGACATTTTCAGGGATTAAAACTTGGTCTTTTTACCTTTAATAAAATCCCATAAAATTACTAAAAATCTAAAAAAATGAGTTCTTTGAAATACTTTGAAGTACAAATATGTGTGATGAAAAATTAATACATATTACAAACTTTTTGAACCATTTTTGTAATATAAAAATTTTGGCTTAAACAAAAATCTGTATTTTTCAAAAACAATCTCCAGATTGAAAAACGATTTTTCCAAAACTTCTTCAAATATAAAACAATATATTTTAAACACTTTTAAAGCTTAGTGTGTATGGATATGATCCAATACACATATATGATGAAATATCTATGTTTTTAACAATAAGCTCTAAAATAAATTTTAATAAATCCAAAACGATATTTTTCTAAACTCAAAACTCTCTTATGAAAACACATATAAATTTTGTGTGTATGTGTATGAACTTGAGCAATGCACCAACTAATCTATCCTTTACATTTTATCTAAAAATAAAATCTTGACACTTACAAACACGACACAAGTTTTCTGAAAATCTTCTCTTGAAAATCTTCTTCTCCTTCTTGATTTGGTCCAAAACTTTAATCCATGAGCTAGACTCCTCTTGAGTACTTGATGCGATCTTGATGCGCGAGCTCTTGAATCAACACGTGCTAACTTCAAAACTTGATTTTAAATCCTTTGTTGAAACTAAACACCTACTAAGATCTTGATCAAATATCTAAGACTAAATAAACACAAGATCATTAGTACTATAATTACATGAGTTAATCATCATCAAAACTAGAGTGATGGGCTTTTGGGCCAACAACTTAGGTATCTTGATCAAATATCTAAGACTAAATAAACACAAGATCATTAGTATTATAATTACATGAGTTAATCATCATCAAAACTAGCGTGATGGGCTTTTGGGCTAACAGCTTAGGGGTGTGTGGTGCCTATAAAAGGGGTATCTCACCATCTCAAGTCATTTGGAAAACCTAAGCTTCTCTCCCTTTTTCACTACACTCTCTCTCTTTCTCTCCCAAATCTTTGAAGTGCTGGTCGAAGAGAAGAACATTCAGACTGAAGGGAAGCATTTCAATTAATTTATTTTGCATTTTTATAAAATTTTGTTCGTTGTGGCATTTCATCGAACACATAGTATGCATTACATTTTATCTTTAATTTCACCATGAAAAATTTGTGTTAAAATCCCAATAAAATTATATAGAACACCTAAGATGTGCCTTGTACTTATCATGATTCTTTAGGATTTTTATTAATTTTATTTGATGAGAACGCACAGCACAGTGCACTCGGCCAAGCCCAAGCCAGACCAGTCTAGCCAAGACCTGATCGAGCCAGGTCTAGCCAGACCTGGCTGGCCTGGTCGGGCCCAGAACCGACTGGGTCTGTGCCCAGAACAGACCCAGCCTGAGTCTGTTTACAGACCCGAGTTCTGGTCTATTTTACAGACCCGAACCCGGCCCAATATTAAAAAAAGAAAAAGAAAAAGGAAAGAAAAAGGAAAAAGAAAAGAAAAAGGAAATAAATAAGTAAAATATAATTAAAATATGTAGAAAATTTATTGTAGCATTTTACTATAGCAGACTCAGACCCAAACCCATTACTGTAGCAGACCCATTACTGTAGCAAATAAACCCGTTAAGCCTTTTATTGATTTTTAGGTTTATTTTAATTCAGAAAATTTTAAAAATTCACAGAAAATCACAAACTAAATTTGAAACTCTGTAAAATTATTTTGAGTGTAATATTATTTAAAATGACATGAAATTAAATATTCTTTGTAATTATTATTTAATGATCATTTATTTAAAAATTGCAATAAATTTCTAAATATCACAAAAAAATTTCATAATTTAGTAAAATATAAATATTATACATCAATTTATTAGTTTATGCATGCATTTTATCATGAAATTATATTTTTAAATGATTGCTAAAATTAAGAAATTGAATTATTTAGAAATATTAACCAACCAAAATTAAAATAAATAGTAAAAATTACATTCTCATTTAACTTATCACTGAATAAGAATATGTCAAGTCTCTAATTAATTCACATAATATTTAGGCCGCGAATTTTACTCAGAGCCGGTTGCAGTTATGAAAATTCAGATTCCAACGACATCAGGCAAGTACACATACTCTATCTCCTCTGTATTCCTTTGTTAGTTTATAAAATCCTTTCCGATCTCAATTTTCATTTCTTTCCCTGATTATGTGTATCGTAAGACATGCATACATAGGATGTTTGTTATATAAATGATCATTCAAGTATAACTATAAATTAGTAAATATTGTACAAGTAAGTTGACGTCACCCTATGTCATGGTTCCTATTTTTATGGCTACATCCTAATACACTGGCACCACTTATACTACTATGCATTTGTCACTCGATGTTGTCACCGGTTTTTATTTTTCCAAAATTTTGATATGTATTGTAATCACTATTTGACACTGATACTCTTGATACTAATCCCTAATCATGTCACGCTGAGTCATACATTATCTTGCATGTACATTGATTAATAAAATTAACCAAGATGGGCTTAATGGGGGAGACGGTAGGAGGAAAAATTCAGGAAGGTATGCTTGAAAGGGTGACCCCTTGTGGGTTTGGATGCCACACATGATCTTTTTATTTATGCGCGCTCCTATTATTACATGTTATATGTTACCTGAGTATAGTGAACTATTTCTCCCTGCTATCAGGATTCACTAACGCATCACTTGTTTAATTGTCCTGTGGGATGGGGCACAGGATGACTACATTAGTTAGGGTAATAAAACATACTAGACTTAGAATTATCATTTGTGACATAAATAATCTTGACTACATGATATTCTTGGACTTGCCATATCAATCTTAACTTGTGATCTTATGTTCTTGTGACCTGATGATTATGATACATAATATTACTCATCCAGGGTACTTCATGCTCATTATATACATGTCATAGTATACATGCATGGCCTTATTTTACATGATCTAGTATTCTGTTACTCTCCCTGGTATCTTACCTGTCAGTTTATATTACCGTCAGATTTATAATTCATTGATTCCAGTGCTCTACTTATATTGCCCCTTTCCTTTCACATTTCTATATTATTGTTTCCTCTTTTCATGTGTGCACTTGCCTGATCCGCTTCTGACGGACCTTGATTTTTCAGCATCAGAGCTTGAGGTGGCTGACGAGCTATTATTTGAAGAGACCCAGGAAGACTACCAGGCGTGAGTCCGAGGTTTCTTATCTTATGTATTTTGGCACTTTGTCTTGTTATGATGTTCCGATGCCAAAATAGTATCTTCTTTTATTTCTGCTTGTTATGTTTCAAATCTTGTATCTGGACAAAGACTATTGTAAATGTATGTTTTTTATGTGAAAATAAAACTTCTGATGTCTTTTGTATATGTGTGTATGAATTTGGCTTATTTACTATAGCGTAAGGTATTCATGGAAGAGATTTCCGTCTTCATGAATATCTGCTGGCCATCATCACATACCCGTACTCTGTATTTTGGGAAGCGGGGCGTGACATGAAGATTCGCCAGTGAAAACATAGAAGATCTACCACTAGCAAGCAATTGAGACTAATCACTAGACAACTGAGAATATCATATTTAACGTGATTCGACAAGAGTATCGGGGAGGAAGGGAGAAACTTTATTGAAAATAGAGTAGAAAATACAAGAGTTACAAGAAGATCTCTCTTTCATAGCTCTCAATGATAAAATTTCTCATAAACTTGACTTTTATTGACTTGTCTTTAAAAGACCAACCCCAAAGGATTTTTATAGGCACCTAGGATAATCCTAGTCCAACTCAAACTTCAACAATCCAATCAGCACCTTCTTAGAGAAAGAAGGAAACCCGACTCCAATCTAAACTAAAAACAGAATCAAATTTGAAAACTGTCGAACCCGACTCTAGTCGACTAGGCCTTAGACTAATACCATGTATTAGTCGACTATAACCATTTATTAATCGACTACTCTGACCAAATCTGAGAACCCCAACTCTCTGTTGGCTAGCAGTAGTCGACTATACCTAAGTATAAGTTGACCAGGCTAAATCATAAGTTGACTAATAATACTTTTAGTCGACTTATAGCATGCACAATTCAGTACACGTCCACGCTTTGATCTCTGAAGCTTGTGACACCTCCACCTGAGCCTGTATTATTATCCAATGAATATGGGGCACTCAAAATATAACAGAATTCAAAACCAATTGCTTAAGAAAGTAATATCCTGCTCATCTCATCTAGCCATTTTGGTGAACATCAGTTCATTAAAGAACATTAGTATTTGCGGGAAGAATAATGATTTTTATAGTGTGTGTACATGATTTGTTTTGCTCTTGCTTCATCTTCAACTTAATTAATTCAAATTAAGGATCAAATGGTCTTACACTATAGTAATCCCCTTCTCTTCATAATTTTCTTAGCTAGAAATTGGTACTAATTATGAGAGAGTTAACTTCAAGTTATAATCGATTTGTAAAACTCCTTCTTTTTTTAAAGTAATCTTGCTCTCAACTGATAATTATACTGGAACTTTTAAATTGAAAAGCGATTAACACTATACAACTAATCAGCATGTCAACAAAGTTCTAGCCTAGCAAGAGTTTATGCTGGATCACCTAGAGGGGGGGTGAATAAGTGATGGCTAATCTAATGGTCACTTAATGCCAAATAATGCGGAAGTAAAAACTATTATGACCTAAACTAAACTCTTACACTAAACACTACGTATAACACAAGAGTGTTGCCGAATTCTCCGTGAAGGGCTCTGGACAAACTCCTCTAAATCCCCCTAGATAAGGGTTGAGGTGCCGCGTTGGCTCTCTTGGTTAAATACAAGTGTTAGCAAACAAACCCAAGCATGTACAATATGAGCACACAATATATCAAGCATATAAATGTAAACACAATAATAGTATGCAAGATATAAATAAGAGACAAAGAGAGAGAGAGAGAGAGAGTGAGCAATCGCAAACACAAGGGATTTGTTTCAAGGTTCGAGCACACTTGCTCTACATCCCCGCCTTCGACACACGAAGGATTTCCACTATAATCGATCCCAATGGATCACTCCTCGGTGCCGCAACACCTACAAGCTCACGGACTCTCTAGCCTGTACACACCGCAAGCCCACCGGCTCGCCGAGGCCGCACCTCAAATAAAGAGTTCACACACGAACTCGAAACAACCGCGAACGCACTCGTCCGCCTCCTCAAGGAAACAAAGTAGAACTTTGGTGATCACAACTCTTGATCTCCTAAAATCCTCTCACAATAAATCCCTATAGGTAGATATAGCAATGGATGGCTCAAGTGTTGTGTGAGAAAATAAGGAAAGAGATGATGGAGGAAAACTCAAAGAAATCTCTTTTAAACACTCTTGATAAAACTCTCCTTTTGATTGGAAATATTTGCTCTTAATCAAGTGGAGGAAAACCTCTAAATAGTTCAGGAAAAACTGGTGAAAACCCACTTGAAAATCTTGGAGAAAAACAATGCCCAAACCCCCAAATTTATAGGGCTAGAAAAACTAGCCTTTGGGGTCTGACAGAACTGTCGGTCGACCGCCCGGTCGACCGGCCAACGGTCATATTTCAGACCGTTGTGCCATCGGTCGACCGGTCGATCGACCGAGGCCAGGATACAGAGAGCAGGTCTCTCTGTCCGGTCGACCGCTCGGTCGGCCGGGGCCTTTCCAGAGAGCAGAGCTCTCTGGACGGTCGACTGGGTCGGTCGACCGGCCTCCTGCCAGAACTGGCGTGCACGTCTGTGCACGTCGGTCGACCGTGACGGTCGGCCGACTTCCAGCTGCGGTCGACCGTCCCGGTCGACCGGCTGAAGCCAGGAAACAGAGTTAAGGGATTAAAAACTTGGTCTTTTTGGTTGAAGTAAAATCCCATAAAAACATAGAAAATCAACAAAAATAGTTTTACCAATATACTTTGATAAACAAACATGCTTGCACAAAATCAAGGCATGTTACAAATGATTTGGACTATTTTTGTAATATGAAAAAATTTGTTCAAATGAAAAACAGTATTTTTCCAAACTTGATTTTTCAAAACTTGTTTTTCCAAAACTTCACCAAATATAAAAACAAGATATTTAAACTCATTTGAAGCATAGAGTGTATGGATATGATCCACTACACAAACATGGTGAAATATCTATGTTTTTGACATTAAGCTCTAAACAAGGTTTTGGTTAAAACATATAAACTAGAATACCAAAAACCAAGCATGTATTTTTCTAAAAGAAAATCTTTTGTAAAAATAAAACTATCAAGAATGTGTGTGTATATGATATACTTGAGCAATCCACCAACTATTCTATCCTTTACATTTTATCTAAAAACAAATCTTATAAAAACAAACCTAGACACAAGTCTTCATCTTCTTGAAGTCTTCACTTGAAGCCTTCTCATCTTCTAGACTTAGTCCAAACACGATCCAATGGCTCTTGGATCACACCGTGCTAGCTCCAAAACTTGACTTTAAATCCTTTGTTGAAGCTATGCACCTACTAAGATCTTGATCATAAATCTGTCACTAATTAAACACAAGATCATTAGTACTATAACTACACGAGTTGATCATCATCAAAACTAGAGTGATGGGCTTTCGGGCCAACAATCTCCCCCTTTTTGATGATGACAAAACTCATGAAGTTATATATGCATGGATTAAAGTAAAACTTCAAAGAAGCTTCCCCTTAACTCATGCATCACAAAGAAACAAATAAATATGCAATGTATGCTCATAAACATGTATGCAAATGAAGGAGTAAAAATGTTAATCAAGCATAAAACAAAATCACAACAAAATCTTTTTCTCCTATTTGCAAAACAAAACATATATGCATAAACACAAATACTTCTCCCTCTTAAGTAAGGAAAACATGCATACAAAATCTTTTTCTCCTATTTTCAAAACAAAACATATATGCATAAACACAAATACTTCTCCCCCTTAAGTAAGGAAAACATGCATATATCTCAAATACTTCTCCCCCTTTTTGTCAATCATCAACAAAGGGGTTAAAGTAAAAACAAAATCAATAAATTTTTCTCCCCCTTTTTGTCCGAAACAAGAAAACAATGAAGGGGTAAACATAAATCAATCAATAAAGGATTATATGCGATATACATTCATGAAGAGGAAGACGTTAAGTTAGCTTCCCTACACATATGCATTATATGAAGAAGGGATGACAAGCCCCAATTCACATAACACATATTATGTAATGCATAAGAGGAGATGTGAAGCTCCCCCTACACACGTGTACCACATAAAGAAGAGATGTCAAGCTCCTCAATATACAATACACTCAACATGAATCTATATGTAGAAGACATGTTAAGCTCTCCTTGCATATAGGCAATACAGCTCAAAATTTTTGAATTTTTCTTATAAAACAAAATTTTGAATTTTCTCAATAAACAAATCTTGAGAATTTTTCTTAAAAAATTTTTTTATTTTTTTATCATAAACAACTTTGTGCTTTAAATATGTAAATCAATTTTAACTTAAGCACAAATAACTCATATATATGTATGAAAAATGAGCATACCAAATGAAATTGGTACATACATATATAAGAAAAACAAAATATGAGTGTATACAAAAATAGAGTCAAATTGATACCAATTGAAATGATTCAATGATACCAATTGAAACAATAATAGGATCATGTGTATATCTCATAAACATTGAAGAATAAATAACTAGTTAAATTAATTTTTGAAAACCTAGTTAAAGATCCTTCAAAAAAATGAAACCAAATCATATGTATTTCATGAATCATACCAAATACACAAGAGATGACACTCAAAATCGATTAAGCTCATAAAAGTGTTCATGAAACAAGGTCGTGACAAAACAAATAAAGTGTGAGTGTACAAGAATCATGTATTTAGCATTTTCCATGAAAATAATCAATGAAGCTCAAAACACAAATATCATTTTATCAAACAAATCATAAAAATTCATTTTTCAACAAAAATAAACTTCTAGATATATGTATGATTTATCTAAATCTAACAATATGCATACATATCCCAAACATAAAAGAGTCTATTAATAGTATTTGCATGAAGGCAAGAGACTCAAAAAGGATATACATGTATATTTATTAGATTTGAATAAAAATTACATATACATGAAGTAAAACATGAAAATTGACAAAACAAGTATAAATGAAAGAATCATCAAAACTAGCCTATATATGTGCATACAGTGCGTACAAATGAGCATGAAGTGCAAACAAATATGAATCAATTTGTTCTCACTATTTGTACATGTATAAATACAAGTTTTGATAAAAAACTACATTTAAACTAGTATTTACCGCATGAAGCACAAAACATGAACATGCTATATGATGTCAAAAATGAATAAGCATGTAAATAAATAAACTAGGAGTTTAGAGATAGTTACCAAACCATAAGAACATACTCCAAATCTCCAAACATGGTGGTTGTCCCACCAAAACTCCTTGATAGCGGTGCATCAATTATATGTCCTTCACGTCCATGCATCCACCACCAAGGCACCATTCCTCTCACGTCGTGTGAGAGCCCTCACCTACATCAAAAACACACGGTGGGGGTTTTGGTACCCATTTTCTTTTGGGTCCTTGGGGGTTAGTCTTATAAGGCACATTATTATTTGCAAAATGTTTGGGTTCCTTGACAAACTTTAAAACATTTTTATTATTAGCAAAATTAAAATGATGCAACTTGTCAAAACAAAACTTGCTAAATGGCCTTTACGGTCACAATGTGTACACTTGTACACCTTAGGATGCTTATGTGTATGTGTATGATCGTGACGTGCAACATGAGCATATGCATAATGATGTGCATGAGAATGTGGAGCTTGTTTCTTTGAAAACATAAACTCCAATCTAGTGTGGTTAAATGCACATGTGCTCAAAGTAGAGCTCAAACTATTAATTTTGTTTTTCAAAAGATTAATCTCATTTTCATTAATAGTAGCATGTAAAGCATGATGAGAATGAGAATCATTTTTCTTATTCTTTTTCGAAACAAAATCCTTTTCCTTTTCACAAATTTTTCTTTTCAAAGAGTTGTTTTCTTGAAAAGTAATTTCTTTTTGTTTTTGCACCAAAACAATTTTATTTTTCAAATTTGTGTTTCCTTCACAAAGATCATCCAATTTTGAAAGCAAGGAAACATTCTCATTTTTCAAAAATTCATTTTCTTTTTCAATGCATGCAACCTTATTTTCTAATGAATCTTTTTCTATATGCATGCACTCAAATTTATTTTTCAAATTTTTATTATCCTTTTTAAGCATGTCATATTTCTCAAGAAGGAGTTGATAAAAAGTGCTAAGCTCATCATATGACATGTTATCATCTTCTACCTCGGATTCGGTAGTTACCTCAAGGGGGTTATCCCTTTGGACCATATAGCACAAGTTGGAGGTGTCGCTTCCAACGTCCGAATCGCTCCCCGCATAGTATTGTTCATTTTCGCCAAGGGAGAGGAGGGTGTTCCAAACTACAAAAGCCAAATCAAGATTAGCAAGCCTAGATAAATAATCATCATTTAGGGTAGATCTTAAAACATGTAGGGCTTTTACATTAGCCTCAATATTCTTACCATTTAAACAATATGCATTATTAGTTGTGACAAGAAAGACATGAATGCCTAAGGCTTTGAGGTACAAAGACATCTTAACCTTCCAAACTTGGATGTTAAGAATGTCAAAAGTGGGTGGTGACATGAAATCCATGGTGTGTGTACAAATATTGTGATTAGCCTAAAAATGAGGATCTTTAACTCTAGTTTATGAGACCCAAATTCAGAGCACTTGGCTCTGATACCAATTGTAGGATCACCTAGAGGGGGTGAATAGGTGATGGCTAATCTAATGGTCACTTAATGCCAAATAATGCGGAAGTAAAAACTATTATGACCTAAACTAAACTCTTACACTAAACACTACGTATAACACAAGAGTGTTGCCGAATTTCCCGTGAAGGGCTCTGGACAAACTCCTCTAAATTCCCCTAGATAAGGGTTGAGGTGCCGCGTTGGCTCTCTTGGTTAAATACAAGTGTTAGCAAACAAACCCAAGCATGTACAATATAAGCACACAATATATCAAGCATATAAATGTAAACACAATAATAGTATGCAAGATATAAATAAGAGACAAAGAGAGAGAGTGAGCAATCGCAAATACAAGGGATTTGTTTCGAGGTTCGAGCACACTTGCTCTACATCCCCGCTTTCGACACACGAAAGGTTTCCACTATAATCGATCCCAATGGATCACTCCTCGGTGCCGCAACACCTACAAGCTCTCGGACTCTCTAGCCCGTACACACCGCAAGCCCACCGGCTCGCCGAGGCCGCACCTCAAACAAAGAGTTCACACACGAACTCGAAACAACCGCGAACGCACTCGTCCGCCTCCTCAAGGAAACAAAGTAGAACTTTGGTGATCACAACTCTTGATCACCTAAAATCCTCTCACAACCAATCCCTATAGGTAGATATAGCAATGGATGGCTCAAGTGTTGTGTGAAAAAACAAGGAAAGAGATGATGGAGGAAAACTCAAAGAAATCTCTTTTAAACACTCTTGATAAAACTCTCCTTTTGATTGGAAATATTTGCTCTTAATCAAGTGGAGGAAAACCTCTAAATAGTTCAGGAAAAATTGGTGAAAACCCACTTGAAAATCTTGGAGAAAAACAATGCCCAAACCCCCAAATTTATAGGGCTAGAAAAACTAGCCGTTGGGGTCTGACAGAACTGTCGGTCGACCGCCCGGTCGACCGGCCAACGGTCATATTTCAGACCGTTGTGCCATCGGTCGACCGGTCGGTCGACCGAGGCCAGGATACAGAGAGCACGTCTCTCTGTCCGGTCGACCGCTCGGTTGGCCTGGGCCTTTCCAGAGAGCAGAGCTCTCTGGACGGTCGACTGGGTCGGTCGACCGGCCTCCTGCCAGAACTGGCATGCACGTCTGTGCACGTCGGTCGACCGTGACAGTCGGCCGACTTCAAGCTGCGGTCGACCGTCCCGGTCGACCGGCTGAAGCTAGGAAACAGAGTTAAGGGATTAAAAACTTGATCTTTTTGGTTGAAGTAAAATCCCATAAAAACATAGAAAATCAACAAAAATAGTTTTACCAATATACTTTGATAAACAAATATGCTTGCACAAAATCAAGGCATGTTACAAATGATTTAGACTATTTTTGTAATATGAAAAAATTTGTTCAAATGAAAAACAGTATTTTTCCAAACTTGATTTTTCAAAACTTGTTTTTCCAAAACTTCACCAAATACAAAAACAAGATATTTAAACTCATTTGAAGCATAGAGTGTATGGATATGATCCACTACACAAACATGGTGAAATATCTATATTTTTGACATTAAGCTCTAAACAAGGTTTTGGTTAAAACATATAAACTAGAATACCAAAAACCAAGCATGTAATTTCTAAAAGAAAATCTTTTGTAAAAACAAAACTATCAAGAGTGTGTGTGTATATGATATACTTGAGCATTCCACCAACTATTCTATCCTTTACATTTTATCTAAAAACAAATCTTATAAAAACAAACCTAGACACAAGTCTTCATCTTCTTGAAGTCTTCACTTGAAGCCTTCTCATCTTCTAGACTTGGTCCAAACACGATCCAATGGCTCTTGGATCACACCGTGCTAGCTCCAAAACTTGACTTTAAATCCTTTGTTGAAGCTATGCACCTACTAAGATCTTGATCATAAATCTGTCACTAATTAAACACAAGATCATTAGTACTATAACTACATGAGTTGATCATCATCAAAACTAGAGTGATGGGCTTTCGGGCCAACAGGCCTATAGTATGATAATCTTCTTTTGGGCCGATTACCACACTCCAAAGTTCTCTCACTTGCATTACCCACATCAAGTATCTGACACTATATATAATTCGACCAAACAATAGTCTTCCTTTGGGCCGGCTATTGTCCGCATGAACTGTGTACGCAATTAAATAAGTTCTTTTATAAATTCTTTAATTTAAACATGTATATATATTTATCTGTGTGTTATCTACTGTAGTAATCATCAATATTCCTTATGCAAGAGCAATATAAGCAATATAATATTGATGAAGCGGAAGCATGTAAGGATACATATAATCATGATAAACAAACACTTCAATACCTTTTATATGTCAACTAACTATTGTGTTATTATGTCTAGTGCCTGTAATACTGTAGTGCTTGCCAAGAGCTTCGAAACGACTATTTACATGCTCAAAACAGAGGTCGGATGAGCCCGTAACGGCTAATTGAAATTTCTATTGACAAAACGGTCTACAGTGCTTATCGGCTCTGAATCAGACCCGACCCGCAAAGTTATAAGTTATGAGTCTCTTTTTAATGGGTCAGGTTTAAATAAACTGGATAAAACCCAATAAATTTTAATGTGAGATCAATTAAGAATAGATTAATTGAGTTTCCTTATTAGATTTAAATTTTGTATCTATATCAAAAAATCTAATCCTAATCAATCTCACAATCCCAAATTAAAGAAACTCTAACCCAAACAAAAAAATGTATATTTTGCCGTCTGACCGTCGCTGGCCCATGGGGGCCGGCAGCTCACGCCGCCTGCTGCGGCGCAACTATTGCAATGGGGAGAAAATGAAAAAAAATGCAGGCGCGTGCATGCTTGTTTTTTTTTTTTAATTTCTCTCCTTATTTTAATTCCAGAAAATATTTCTGAAATAATAACACATAGAAAAATTATCATATATATACACACACATGCAAAATTCAATAAAAATCACCCCTTTTAAACTTTTGATCCAATACACGTGACACAAAATATTTATTGAATCAAAGGAGGTATTTTTATGATATTTATAAATCGAGATTGAAAAATTTCTGTAGCTCCCGATGATTCGATAAAGAGGAGGCTCTGATACCAATTGTTAGATCTAATAATTATTTAAATAAGATCTCATATATAAATAGCCTCTTTATAATGATTAAAGGGAACGACAATTTAGGCATACCTGATTCCATCACAAAATGGATGTCAAAGATTGCATGATCTCGAGGACGCCAGAATTGAGGGAGAGAATTCTTCTCTCCAGCTATCAAGTTCTCTTCTTTATTCCTAGAGGAGATGAGAGGCCTCCAATAGAGAGATTATTATTGTGGTAGAGAGAGAACCCTACCCATGATATATATCATCAAGGAAAACTAGTTCAACTCATCATAGAGTTAAGCCCTTAATTTATAACATTAGCTCCATACGTGTAGATGAGTCCCACGTTTTAATTTAAATACACTCATGATTAAGTGTAACTGAAAACGTGTCTAGACCCAAATCATTTAGACTTGATCAATTCTTTATTGGGTCAAAGAAAGGTTAAGTGAGCAGGTGCAAGTATCCACTTGACTTGATTAGGCCCAAAATAAATTAGACTTTAAAAGCATAACAAGTCTAACAAAGAGAACAAATTAATATTGCACAATGGTAATTCTTCGATAGTTATCTCTTTTTTAAGAGAACTATTTTCTTCAATGAATGCTATTTTTTATTTTTCAATGTGGAGCTTTCTTCTATCTTTTTCGTGGACACTTCCCTCTCATTTACTGTCTTCGTGTTCTCTGATCATATAATTTGTGAGTTTATTTGACCCTGGACGCAACACAATACATTGATAATACATGTGGTCCACCTTAATTAAAGCTGATTTAGACAGCAACTCGTCTTCTTCGTCTAATTGAAGGTATCGCACATAAACAAACTCAGTTTATGTGACTAAAAACTTGTCCTGATTACTAATTGATCAGTTCTTTCATCAAGCAAAGCCCTAAGTTCACTACGATGCATGTTTGTGTACATTATTATTATCAATTAACTGTGACGTATCTTTTAATGCGTCTCAATTTAAAAAAAAGGAAAATGCCTAAATTAAGATTATTCTACCTGAAACACAGACGAGAAAGTAATATTTAAAAAATCACAAAGTTTCCCGCAGAACTCAACTCTGCACAAACACCCCTTCACATTTTCTCTTTACACTTGAACGCTTGAAGGTTTTAGTATGTAACCAGTTAAATATCAAGGAGAAATCTGCAAATGTTTTCCTGCAGACGGCGGCGACATATCGGAGGAAACAGTTTCCGTACCTACAAGCATTCGGTCAATGGTGAAAATTGCCAACCTCTCTCGTCCCCTCTCTCTTTAAGCTTAATAAAGTAATTAATCTTCTCAAATGATGGTAAAAGTTAAAACCTAAAGTTAATAAATAAACCGAAAAGTGAGATTCCTGTAACCACCAAAGCTAATGGGGGGCTAAACGAATCCTAATCGAGATACTAATCTCGTCTTTTCACGGAGCACTTAATTGCATGCTTAATGCAATCTTAAAGTGACTTTGCAAAAGTTACTGTTGGTAATTTTTATGCGTTGACACGTTAATTAAATCTTGAAGCGTAGTACGTCTCTCTCTTGTAATTTTTTTTTTTTTTTTTAAAGTTGAAAAAGGCATCTTCAACTCAATTATCCTCAAAAGGGCTGCTTCTATGTATGGGCATGATTGAGTTGACAGCGGTTGAAGATTAGAATGACAAAAGAGAAATCTCAAAGGTTTCAGCTCTCATCCTTTGCCTCGAGAATTAATCAAACAGATCAATGATCAGAGCTGTGCCGCACTCCTGACTTTTGTCTTGCTGTTTGACAGTAAAATCAGGTCTTGGTTTTAATGTCATTCAGTGTTTTGTCGCAGGGAGGGTCTGTGTTCTTCCTTCAGCTTGGCCTCTCCTGGTGGAGCTTTTTTTTTCTTTTTTTTTCTTTCTTTTGTTGTATTTGTCATCCTATGCACCTGCACGTGCTTCTGAACTTTTCAGGTTGGAGTGTTTCTGTTGATTATCTATCTATATATTTTCTTAGTGTTCTCATATAATCTTATTAATGGAACGCGATAGGCATGATTGGTGCACCATTTACTTAAAAAAAAATAATGATATATAAAATACAAAGTTGTGAACTATATGTTAGAGAGATCTATCTCCAAACTGACATGCAAATTTAATCAAAGAGTGATTAATTAGATTGAATGCTCCACCTGCCCAAAAATATCCACAACAATCGCAATAGAAGAGAAGGCATATAAAGAGCCTTTTTATTTTTATTGTGCTGCCACTTTTTTTTTTATTTTTTGCAGTATAAATTGATCGGCTGATAAAATTCATTAATTCATATTAAGGGTTCAGTTTTATTTGAAACAGACGATGTGAAACCAGTTGTTTCTAAATTTTTGTAGCACATCAAAGGGAAAAAAAAAAAAAAAATTTGAGGATCTATTAGCGAGCAGTTCTTTCACTTGTTGAAATTTAAATAGTTGAGTGATGTAAGTAACATTATGTTTTTTTGTGCATTATTTTTTTCAGTTTTACATTTAAATTAAGATTACTTTATTTTATCTAAAACACGTGTCTAGTCAGCTCCCGACCTATGTTAAGTTTAGTCAAATTAAACCATCCCCCTTTAAATGGAAATTTTAATAAAGAGAAAAACTCGAAATCAGAAGATAATTAAAAAGTGGAGCTGTGACAAATTAGACATGAGAGACATGTACAAATTGCCATTCAAAACTAAATTTAAATAAAGGATAAAATATAGCCTATTGCCATGAAAAATTGTGACACGTACAAATAAGCTGAAATGATTACATCTGCGATCACGGGACTTAGAAGAACTCATTTGGTTCACCTGAGGAAAGTTGGAATTCTATGATGGGACCCGAGCCAGGGGGTTTTTTTGAAAGAGAACACAGGTTCAGCGTCCGCGAGGAAACGCAGAAGAGATAAAAACACGTGCCCCAACTCTAAAAGTCACGGCCCCATGTCAAATTTTGGTGGGTTGTTATTTTACATCCACTTTTTTTTTGTAAAACTAATATCCTGACTCAGCTTCAACTATAGTGAATTTTACCAGTTTAAAACATAAAAACAAACACCCTTTAATTCCATCGTTCATTGTCCGCAGATGGGCCTGGCCCACTTAAACCACCTGCGGCCCAGCATGACCCAGAGTCTGACTGAGGCCACGGGCACAAAACGACCACGCGTGGCCCCGTCGCCATTGATCATTTCTGGGACCCAGACTAATCAGCAGTTTGAGAACTAAGTGGGCCCCGCTCTCTGCTGAGTCATAGGCACAGACTTCAGTGAGTGGGCCCCACTGAACTGACCTTCCACCGGTAACTGGGCTGGCACCGCTCTGTTATATATATGTATATATTTGTTTATTTATTTAAAGGAGACAAAAGAGAAAATTGGTGCTAATTAGGTTTCAGCTGGGTGATGCGGACGCTTGGCTCACGTGGATATAAATGTTTATGTCAAAAGTTTAAATCTTTTAAATTCTGCACTAACAAGTTGTCAACTTTAATATAAAAAAAGTAACTTTATTTTGTATGTTCACATTTTGTGGGTGAAAAATGGTCAAACTGTTAATCTCACATTAAGGTAGACCAATAACCTTGGTTAATTAATATTGGATTCCTAATTAAAGTTAACTGATATTAAAGATGCCCATATTAAAGTGACATTTATATATAAGTTAATAATAACATGAGGTATAAAGGAACCATGATGGGTGGTTTTATCTCAGGGTTATTTTAGTAAATGTTGGACCCCCTTCTCTCCTCCTGAAAAGAATATAACCTAGGCTCATTGTTTTATGAGTATGAATTGAATCCATCATAATTGCAAGGTTGTGAAAGGAAAAGGAGACAGAGGGAAGAAGGGTCTGCATTAGGGTTTCTTGCAGGATTAAAGAGAAAGATCAGATCTTCATCCATCAACCTTCTTCTTCCATCCTTCAATGGCTGCAGGTATGGATTTATGTGCATTGTTTTAATTATATGATCTATCTTGAGATATTTTGATTCTAGATCCATGGCTAGTTTTAATCCGCATTATAGTTTCAAATTCCTTACATTTGGTATCAGAGCCTTGTTTTAGAATCAATACATCTTGGATTATGGATTATGGAAAATTAGGGTTTTTGATTAACAGTTCATAAAAATCAATTTTTGATCTTTTAATTGTAGAATTTTAAGAGGATTCATTAACCCTAATGTTCTGTTCAATCTCCTCTAATTGTACAATTATTTGGGATCAAATTTCATAAATTAATTAACCCTAATTTTACCCTAATTAAGTATTTCCGCCGGCAATCTGGAACTGCCCGCGATAACAGTTTTGTCAACTATTAGTCGACTAGCCCGAAACACTAGTCGACTAACTATTTTTCCAGAAATTTAAGAACTCTCTGTTTCGGTACAGGAGTCGACTAATTATGTTGAGTAGTCGACTAATAAAAGGTATAGTCGACTTGATATTTTGTGTAGTCGACTAATAAAGTTATAGTCGACTAATCAATTTTCCTAAGTCGACTAATAATTTAACCGAGAGTTGCCTTCCTTCAGGAGTCGACTAATAAAATTTTGTAGTCGACTAATAAAACTTATAGTCGACTAATAAAAGGGTATAGTCGACTAACTTTTCTTGCCCTAATCGACTAGACCTAAATGTATAGTCGACTTGACTTGACCCAAGTCGACTAGTCCTTCTTAGTAGTCGACTAATGATTGATGTTGGTCAAGTAATAGAATTGGAGTATTATAGTGTTACTCAAATAAAAGATTAGAGAATATTATTGTTTGTTTTGTATTCATAAGGCTTATTGATTTAGTAGTTGCCAAAGTGACCTAGGTTAGTAAACCTTATGAATATACAACTACATAAAAGACTTGTCAATGTAAGTGACATTAAAGACAATAATACTCTCGATGGCGGTTCTAGTTAGGAGATTGGGACTAGCCTAAAGGATAGTCTCTTTCAAATAATTAAGAACCGGGGTAGGGTAGTGTAATTTATGCAACTTAGTGGTGTAGAATTGGATACCCAAAGGTAACATGACTTACTGTCTAAGTAGCATAAATTATATTAGACCTACATAGGTGATAAAAGAGTCTCACCTAAAGAGTGAACACTAGATATGCTTAGTGAAATCACCTAGAGGGGGGGTGAATAGGTGATGGCTATATGATAATGGCAATTATGCGGATTTAAAAAATTAACTCTAAACAATTAGCACAATACAATATTTCTTGCAAGTAAAGGACAATGTAAAATTGCAAGTAATAAAAGAGATAGAGTTAGAGAAATTTGAGCAAACGCAAACACGCCGATATGTTTCCGAGGTTCGAGCCACGCTCTACGTCCCCGCCTTCACACTTGAAGGATTTCCACTATTGAGGATCCCACCGGATCAACAATACAAGGACAACACTTGTCCGTCTCCCGTGATGACACTTCACCACCTTGAGCACACTAGCTCGCCTTGAGGCCGATGCCTCTACAACTTCACTCAATTACAATGGAAGTGATCACACTTGATCACTTTTACAAATAGCTCACTAAGCACAATCCTAGAACCAAATAGTAGACTTAGAGTATGGGATTGTGTAGTGCAAAACTAGAGAGAAGTAGAGGAATAGGCTCCAAGAAAGGTGATGGAAATTTAGGCTTTGGAGAGAAAAATCTTTTCTTTTGAAAACTTTGGAAATCTTTGAAACTCTTGTCAAAGTTCACTTGATAGCTCTAAAATCATTAGTCATTTCATATGAAGTGACCACCTATTTATAGGGGTCAAAAACTGCTCAAGAGATTCGTTGGAGACAAATCCCAAAAGTCAAAAAGTCAGAAAAAATAGCTGTTGAGTCTGTCAGACTTTTTGACAGACTACCGGTCGACCGGGTCGGTCGACCGCCAACGGTCAAAAATCCGACCGTTGGGGCTCACCGGTCGACCGGGTCGGTCGACTGGCATTTCCAGAGAGCAGCAGGTTGGGGGCCGGTCGAGTATCGGTCGACCTCCGTCGACTGATACGCACATGCACAAATGTGCATGTCGGTCGAGTGCCGGTCGACTGCCGTCGACCGGCACTGTGAATTTCTGAAAAATCAGAATTCACAGACCTGGGCAATTTTGGGTTTTGGTTTTGGGTCTTGGATAAAATGTTTTGGTCTTGAAAAATCATAGAGTATGAGCATGTGTCATACTACTATCAAGGTAAAATACTTGGTAAAAATTCTTTTGATAAAAACTTGATTTTCAATGAAATGTTTTTCCAAAAACTAGTCTCTCTAAAATCGTATTTCCAAATAGATATGTTCAACTAAAACTGAGTTTGGAAATAAATAGAAATTATTTTGAAGCCATAAACCACTCTAGAAAATGTGTGTGTGTGATATCCCATATCTCTACTTCTACTATTTAGTTTTGACAAAATATTCTAAAATGAAAATAAACAAAGTACAAAACTTGGATTCTTAAGCAAGTCTTGATCTTCTTCTTGAACTTTTCTTCAACGCAAATTCCGAAGCTTCCTATGTGCTTTAGCTTGGGAATGCAAATGTTGGGCAAACTCCAAATTTGTGAGTCTTTTAGCGGAGTTGTCAAAATCTGTTTCTTGAACCTGAAATACTTTAAAATCAAGAATATTAAATACATAACTAAATATGTTTTGCTATCATCAAAATAACCGGGATAGTGGCCTTTGGGCCAACAATCTCCCCCTTTTTGATGATGGCAAAACATATGTAGTTATCACAAGATATTTTGGGTGGAGTCTTCAAATGAAGCTCCCCCTCAACATATGCATATATAAAATCATACTCAGGCATACTCAGGCATATTATCACAATTGCTAAATCATAAACATCATATATCCATGCCCATAGACAATATCAACCACACATGTCATATCATAGATAAAAGGAAATGAGTCTCAACATGACACAAATACATACCACACAAGACATGTCCACAACACAAAAATAAAGGTGTCCAAAATAAAGGTGTCCAACACAACAAAATAAGTCACATACATAACAAATATCTCTCTCCAAATGTCTCTCCCCCTTTTTGACATCATCAATAAAGGGGCATCAACAGCAGCATCACTCAGTCGCCTCGTCATCCTCCTCCTCGTCATCATCTGAGCCCTCGGCCATCGTCTGGTCAGCACCATCATCTGAGGAAGAAGAGGAAACTACCTCCTCTGTATCCACGGCATCAACTCTGGGGCGCGGAGGTGGAACAGAGACGCGAGCTCTGGGAGGGAAAGGAGGACCAGCAGCAGGGAGACGAGCACCACCCCGAGTCCCATCAGGAACGACTATGTCCAATTTAGAGAACAGAGATTGGAACTGAACATCCACAATCTCATGGACTCAGCCATATAGGACAAGTCGTTTCGGACCTCCGCCCGAAAAGCAGCATCCATAGCAGCACGAGCCTCCAAATCTGCCCGAAGAGAAGCATCACGAGCAGCCATATCTGCACGAAGTGCAGAGACTTGCTCACCGACCCAGGCCTGATGTGCCTCGATCTGCGAGCGGACCTCAGAAGCAGAAGCACCCTGAACTCAGGAGCAGGAAAAACAGGAGGTGGAGCTGGAGCTGGATCAGCTGCAGGAACAGGTGGTGGTTGCACAGCTGCGTGTCGACGCAACTGAGCTTCCATCATCTTCAAGGCAAGCGTTGAAATCTGAAGAGGGTTTTGAAGGGGCTTGACCAGAGAAATCAAAATCTAGAGCCCTAAGCAAATGGGTAATGAGCATGCCGTAAGGCAGACTCCTACCAGCAGTACGAATCTGATCACCACTCATGTGAGAAGCGATCACTCGAGGGAAATTTATCTTAATGCCTTTAAGGAGGCAATAGATAATCAAGGGAACAGGACCTCGAGCATGGCTAAATTCACCGGATTTTGGCACGATGTTATGAAAGACAATCTTAGCAAGGACCTGAGATTGGAGGGTATACTGACTCACAATCTCATTCCTCACTAGATCGGGATTGTCATCCTGGTGAAGAAGAGTGGATGCGGTGAGTGAAGACTCACCCTCCGGATATTCAGGAAAATCATGTAGGTCATAAGAGTAAACATCTATTCCATCAGTGGAAAGATGAAGAATTCTAGCAAATTGACCTAGGGAAATGTTTATGTCCCTACCCATCACACGGAAATGATCCGGTTCCCACTAAATTCAAAATTGGCATAGAAATAGGGAACCAAAGAAGTGTAAACTTTCTCCCTAATGGAGAGAAAATCTACAAGATTGTTGGCACGAAGTATGTGGGGGATATCTAAATGTTCAAAATCATGCATAGCCACATATCTACCCGAAATAGTATTCCTAGGGGCTAAATGTGTGTAACGATCAGAGGCAAGATCGTTACGGAACACAGGTTCAGTCCTAGGGCTTGAGATGAGGATTGGGCAATGCCCTTTCCTTCTCAGAACGATGTCTTTTTGGAGGCATGATAAAAATCCAATTTTTAGGTTTTTGCAGTTAATGGCACGATCTAGATGATCAATCAACCTACTATGAAGACAAAGGAAGTGATAGATCTAAGCTAGAAAGGAAGAACAAGTGAAAAATTCGAAATTTTTACCTTTGAGAAAAACTGAAACCCTAGCTTGAAATCCAGAAATTCTGAGAATCTGACGGATGGATCGGCTTGAGATTGAAGATCCGAGTTAGAAATGAGAAGATTAAAATGGGTTTTGAAGGAATTTGTGATCAGGTGAACGGATTTGTAGAAGGAAATTTTGGAGAAAAGGGGCTCCTTCGGTCGCTGTGAGAGGAAATGAGAGAGAGAGTGCGAAACAGTGGGAAAAAGGTCAAATATATGCCAGAATACGACTATCGGTCGACTGAGATTGAGGGACCGGTCGACCGAAAAGAAACAGAGAGTCCTGCATCTAAATCGGTCGACTGGTCCTATACCAGCAGTCGACCGGTAGCACAAAAAAAATCAAAAATTTTTCTCAGACAGAGCCGGTCGACTGGGGTTAGGGGCCAGTCGACCGGTAAGTCTGAAAAATCTGCTACCATATTCTGACCAAAAAAATTTTATAAATAAACATTATAACAAATAAAATATGTTATATTATAATAATCAGGTAACACAATTATTTTTAAATCTTCATTTAGTGATCATATCAACAAAACTTCACACAAAATTATTTAATTTTATTTTACATATTTAAGCAAAGGTATAAAGATGTTGAAGCCGAATACCCAGTGACGGGTTCTGAACTTCATCCTCTTGATTCCTCTTGAATGAGTTGAGGTGCGCATTGCCATCTTTAAGGTATTTGCTCAACTATGAAATTTTCAAAAAGTTTTATTTTATTTATGAAAATAGGTCTATATGTATACAAGTATATAATCACAAAATCTAAACTATACATATAGATACACAAAAATTGGACATGTGGACAAGTATGACATAAGCATAACAATACAAGATATGAAAATTAATACAAGGCATGTACACAACATGATAGAAGGTAGTTCTATATGAGTATGTATCAATAATGAATCAAAAGCAAACTAACCATTCTACACATATGTATACATGTCAAAAAGAAATCAAAATTGAACATGGCATATACAATCATGTTAGAGTTGCAAGTTTATACTAATCATGTATCAATGAAGCATAAAACTAAACTAGCAATCCTATAACAATTGTATATACAAATTAAAAAACTCTTAATGGAGATTTACCAATTTACGGTTAGTCTCCAAAATAGGTGCCTCCACGATAGCGATGCAAGCTAGATTTGAACTTTGAGCTTAGTTGCATCTACCACCCGGGCACCGACTCCCCCTAAGTCTTGGAGGAAGTAGATCCACCTGTGTCACCTACATTTGGAGGATCTTTTGGTACCCAAATCTTTGAGGGTCCTTTGGGGTTAGTACCGGGGCGAACCCAAACATATTTATTCTTAACATTGTTCTTAGCATAACAAAATTTTTTTAGATGGCCTTTGCGGCCACAATGAGTGCAAACATAATCCTACCACTACCATACATGTATGCATGCTTGTGAGTGTGAGTATGTTTCCGTGCATGTGTATGTGCATGTTGTGCATGTTTCCCTTGGGGTGTTCCCTTAGGAAATTTAGAAGCTATCTTTTTCAAATCAAATGCACATTTTTTAAGTGTGGAGTCCAAAGCATCAACACGCTTTTGGATCTCAACAAAATCATTTTTATCTATTGAAACCATGGGGGTTTTACCCTTATTTGCAAGTTTATGCTTATCAAAATCATTTTTCAATTTTTCAAATGCACTAGATAAAACATCTTTTTCTTTAACAACTATTTCTACTTTATGTTTTAAAGCCTCATTTTCTCTTTTTTAATTTCTTATTTTGAGATTGTGAAATCTCATACCTATTTTGCAATTCTTCAAAGAAATGTGCAAGTTCATCCATAGTCAAATCATCATCTTCTAAGGTGTTTTCTAGAGTTACCTTTGGTACATCCTCCCCATGTGCCATGAAACACATGTGCGCGCGTCGACTTCCTCTTCGGATTCCGACTCCGTGTCATCCCAAGTAGCCACCATGGCTTCTTCTTTCTTTGCCCGTTCTTGGATGTGGTTGCTTGTAGAGCGGGGCACTCGGCAATGAGGTGACCAATCTTCTTGCAATGGAAGCAAGGACCGGGCTCCTCTCTTTTTCTTTCAAATCTCCCTTGAGGTTTCCCTCGCCGGAATTGCTTTGTCTTCCCTTTTGTAGAACATCTTGCCCACCTTCCGATGAGCATGGCGAAGTCTTCATCGCACTCGTCCGATGAATCATCCTCGTCTTGAATGGTTGGAGCGGCTTTGCGAAGCTATTGATTTCTTCTTGGGTGCCTCCCTTTCTTCTCGTACCTTCATCTCCATCTCATGTGTTTTGAGATTGCCGATGAAGCCGGAGAAGTCCATCTCCTCTTTGTCATTTAGCTCTTTGAGGGTTGTCGCCTTGACTTCCCAAGCTTTAGGAAGAGCTCTAATCACCTTCCTTATCTTTTGATCGTTGTCAATCTTGTCACCTAAGGAAGAAAGAGCATTAGTTATTTTTGTAAAGCGAGTGAGCATGTCATCAATGCTCTCATTATCAATCATGTAAAAATTCTCATATTGAGAATAGCAAGTCAACTTTTGCTCTCTTGACTTGTGACGTTCCCTCATGAGTCACAATAAGCATGTTCCAAACTTCATATGCCGATTTACAATTAATGATGCGTGCAAGGTCATCTTCATTAAGTGCTTGTGTTAATGCATATTGTGCCCTAGCATTAGCTTCATAGTCCTTGGTGGTATCCTCGGACCATGTGCTCTCATCACTAGTGGGTTCAATGAAATCTTTGGTGACGGCCCTAGCTACCTTGACTCCTAGGGATTTTAGAAAAAGGTTCATCTTGACCTTCCAAATAGGGAAGTTCAAGCCATCAAATTTGGGTGGGGACTTAATGCTTGAAAAATCTAGAGATGCCATGTATGATGAATAAAATGCACAATATATAATAAATGCAACAAATGTATATAGCCAACTAAAGGATCTCCCTAAGGTTGTTAGACCTAAGTTGTAGGGTTAGGCTCTGATACCAATTGAAATCACCTAGAGGGGGGTGAATAGGTGATGGCTATATGATAATGGCAATTATGCGGAATTTAAAAATTAACTCTAAACAATTAGCACAATACAATATTTCTTGCAAGTAAAGGACAATGTAAAATTGCAAGTAATAAAAGAGATAGAGTTAGAGAAATTTGAGCAAACGCAAACACGCCGATATGTTTCCGAGGTTCGAGCCACGCTCTACGTCCCCGCCTTCACACTTGAAGGATTTCACTATTGAGGATCCCACCGGATCAACAATACAAGGACAACACTTGTCCGTCTCCCGTGATGACACTTCACCACCTTGAGCACACTAGCTCGCCTTGAGGCCGATGCCTCTACAACTTCACTCAATTACAATGGAAGTGATCACACTTGATCACTTTTACAAATAGCTCACTAAGCACAATCCTAGAACCAAATAGTAGACTTAGAGTAGGGATTGTGTAGTGCAAAACTAGAGAGAAGTAGAGGAATAGGCTCCAAGAAAGGTGATGGAAATTTAGGCTTTGGAGAGAAAAATCTTTTCTTTTGAAAACTTTGGAAATCTTTGAAACTCTTGTCAAAGTTCACTTGATAGCTCTAAATCATTAGTCATTTCATATGAAGTGACCACCTATTTATAGGGGTCAAAAACTGCTCAAGAGATTCGTTGGAGACAAATCCCAAAAGTCAAAAAGTCAGAAAAATAGCTGTTGAGTCTGTCAGACTTTTTGACAGACTACCGGTCGACCGGGTCGGTCGACCGCCAACGGTCAAAAATCCGACCGTTGGGGCTCACCGGTCGACCGGGTCGGTCGACTGGCATTTCCAGAGAGCAGCAGGTTGGGGGCCGGTCGAGTATCGGTCGACCTCCGGTCGACTGATACGCACATGCACAAATGTGCATGTCGGTCGAGTGCCGGTCGACTGCCGTTCGACCGGGCACTGTGAATTTCTGAAAAATCAGAATTCACAGACCTGGGCAATTTTGGGTTTTGGTTTTGGGTCTTGGATAAAATGTTTTGGTCTTGAAAAATCATAGAGTATGAGCATGTGTCCTACTATCAAGGTAAATACTTGGTAAAAATTCTTTTGATAAAACTTGATTTTCAATGAAATGTTTTTCCCAAAAACTAGTCTCTCTAAAATCGTATTTCCAAAATAGATATGTTCAACTAAAACTGAGTTTGGAAATAAAAATAGAAATTATTTTGAAGCCATAAACCACTCTAGAAAATGTGTGTGTGTGATATCCCATATCTCTACTTCTACTATTTAGTTTTGACAAAATATTCTAAAATGAAAATAAACAAAGTACAAAACTTGGATTCTTAAGCAAGTCTTGATCTTCTTCTTGAACTTTTCTTCAACGCAAATTCCGAAGCTTCCTATGTGCTTTAGCTTGGGAATGCAAATGTTGGGCAAACTCCAAATTTGTGAGTCTTTTAGCGGAGTTGTCAAAATCTGTTTCTTGAACCTGAAATACTTTAAAATCAAGAATATTAAATACATAACTAAATATGTTTTGCTATCATCAAAATAACCGGGATAGTGGCCTTGGGCCAACACTTAGGTTTCGCCCAAAGGAGAAATCAAAGTGATATCAATAGTTCATCTTAATTAATTTAAAATTTTGTATTGATTCGAGGCATTAATGTGAGCTTGTCCTATTATGTTTCAGTGAACGTTCCCACTTCCCTTCACTCCCACATACTACTAAGCATCTGAACTTTTAACTGCTGTTAAAGACTGATTTAAGTCTGCAGATAAGTCATTAGCTGGCACCCTTATGGCTGAACTTACCACCATGAAATATGATGGTAGTAGAGGAGTTCAACAACACATTCTAAATATGACTGATAAGGCTGCGAAGTTAGGATCACTGGGAATGAAAGTGGATGAATCCTTCTTAGTACAGTTCATCCTCAACTCACTTCCCTCTCAGTTTGGGCCATTCAAGATCCACTATAATACTCATAAGGATAAGTGGAATCTGAATGAGCTGACTGGTATGTGTGTACAAGGGAAGTGAGACTGAGGCAAGAAGGGCAGCACTCAGTGTTGGCAGTAACTCAAGGAGGTATCCATAAGAAAGGTAAATATGGAAGAGGTAAGAGGTTTCCATCAAAGAAAGAAATGACCATGGGGAAAGTAGCCAAGGTCATAGAAGGTTTTCACTGTCAATGCTACTTGCTACTTCTGTGGCAGAAAAGGACATGTGAAGAAGGACTGCAACAAGAGGAAGGCTTGGTTCGAAAAGAAGGTATGAATCTTTCTTTTGTATGTTATGAATCAAATCTTGCTGAAGTACCTTCTAATACTTGGTGGATTGACTCTGGAGCCACAACTCACATAACTAATTCAATGCAGGGATTCCTTACAACCCAGAAACCGAAGGAAAGTGAGAGATTCGTCTTTATGGTGAACCGTCTCAAAGTGGAGGTCGAGGCTGTTGGTACTTACCGACTGATCTTAGAGACGGGACATCAGATGGATCTTGAGGATACTTTTTATGTACCTTCGATTTCTAGGAACTTAATGTCATTGTCCAAATTAGATGTTTTTAGATATTCTGTTTTATTCAGTTGTGAAAAACTCAGTTTAATGTTTAATTCAATGTCGGTTGGACATGGAATTTTATGTGATGGTTTATATAAAATTTCATTGAATGATGAGTTTGCACAATCTCTATTATCTCTGCATTCGAATATTGGTATTAAACGTGGCTTAATTAATGAAAATTCCTCTATCTTGTGGCATAGACGACTGGGGCATATCTCCAGGGATAGAATAATAAGATTAGTGAAGAATGGGATTTTGGATAACCTAGACTTCACTGATTTTGATGTGTGTGGATTGCATAAAAGGAAAGCAAACTAAACACACTAAGAAAGGTGCCACAAGAAGTAAAGAACTCCTTGAAATAATTCATACAGATATTTGCGGACCACTCTCCATTCCATGTTTTACGGGAGAGAGATATTTCATTACCTTTATAGATGATCTGTCACGTTATGCTTATGTGTATCTAATTAATGAAAGTCTCAGGCTGTTGACATCCTTGAGGTGTTCATTACAGAAGTCGAGAGACAATTAGATAGAAAAGTTAAAATCATAAGATCAGATCGAGGTGGTGAATTTTATGGTAGATATGATGAGTTAAGACAAAATCCTGGCCCATTTGCCAATTTCTAGAAAAGCATGGTATTTGTGCTCAATACACAATGCCAGGTACGCCTCAGCAGAATGGAGTTGCTGAAAGGCGAAACCGGACACTTATGGATATGGTTAGGAGCATGATGAGCTTCTCTAATGTACCCAATTCATTGTGGAATGAAGCCTTAAAGACTGCTATGTATATCTTGAACAGGGTTCCTAGTAAGGCAGTCCCAACAACTCCTTTTGAGTTGTGGACTGGTAGGAAACCTAGTTTAAGACATTTACATGTTTGGGGTTTGTCCAGCAGAGGCTAGAATATATAATCCACAAGAAAAGAATTAGACTCAAGGACAATATCTGGGTATTTCATTGGTTATCCAGATAAATCTAAGGGGTACAAATTTTATTGTCCTAACCATAGTACAAGAATAGTTGAAACTGGTAATGCCAGATTCCTTGAGAATGGCGAAATTAGTGGGAGTGATGAACCAAGAAAGGTAGATCTTGAGGAAGTAAGGGTAAATATCCCAATACCCTTTCCTTCAAGAGAAATTGTTGTCCTCGACTTGATCATCAAGCTGAGATACCAGAACAACATAATAATGTTGGTTCACCACTCCATGAGGATATTGCCATTGAAAATATTGTAGAACCACCACAACGGCAGCTTTGAGAAGATCTCAAAGGGAAAGAAATCTGCCATTTCAGATGATTATGTGGTGTATCTACAGGAATCTGATTATGATATTGGGATAAATAAAGATCCAGTTTCATTTTCACAAGCATAGAATGCAATGATTCTAGTAAATGGGTTGATGCTATGAATGAAGAGTTGAAATCTATGGACCAAAATAAAGTCTGGGATCTCGTCGAATTACCTAATAACTGTAAGAAAGTCGGGTGTAAATGGGTCTTTAAGACCAAGCGCGACTCTGAAGGCAATATCGAACGATATAAGGCCAGACTTGTGGCTAAAGGTTTCACTCAGAAAGAAGGCATTGACTATAGAGAAACCTTCTCTCCAGTATCAAAGAAGGATTCTCTTAGAATCATTATGGCCCTTGTAGCTCATTATGATTTGGAGTTACATCAAATAGATGTGAAAACTGCTTTTCTGAATGGAGATTTGGATGAGGAAATTTACATGGAGCAACCTGAAGGGTTCGCAAAGGAAGGAAAAGAACACTTGGCTTGCAAATTAAAGAAATCCATATACGGACTTAAACAAGCTTCCAGACAATGGTATATAAAGTTTAATGATACCATTATCTCTTTTGGATTTACAGAAAACACTGTTGATCAGTGTATATATCTAAGATCAGTGGAGCAAGTTTATTTTTCTGGTTCTGTATGTGGATGATATCTTGTTAGCCAGTAGTGATAATGGTTTGCTGTATGAAACTAAAAGCTATCTTACCAGAACTTTCAGATGGTTGATATGGGTGAGGCAACTTATGTTATTGGCATAGAGATCTTCAGGGATAGATCTCGAGGATTGCTAGGATTGTCTCAGAAAGGTTATATCAATCGAGTCTTGCAAAGATTTCATATGGAATGTGTTCAACTAGTCCTGCACCCATTATGAAGGGTGACAAATTAAGTGGGAGTCAGTGTCCTAGAAATGACTTAGAAAAGGTCAAATGCAGAAAGTTCCTTATGCGTCAGCAGTTGGGAGCTTGATGTATGCACACACTTGTACCAGGCCAGATATCAGTTATGCTGTTGGGATATTGGGAAGATACCAGAGCAATCCAGGAATGGAGCACTGGAAATTAGCTAAGAAGGTAATGCGGTATCTTCAGGGAACGAAGGACCTAATGCTCACATATAGGAGATCTGATCAGTTGGTAGTGATCGGCTATTCGGACTCAGATTTTGCTGGTTGCCCAGATAGCAGGAAGTCTACCTCAGGCTTTATTTTCTTGCTAGCAGGTGGGGCAATCTCGTGGAAGAGTGTAAAGCAGTCTATCACTGCTTCATCCACGATGGAGGCTGAGTTCATACCTTGTTTTGAAGCCTCGAATCATGCATTATGGTTAAGAAATTTTATCTCAGCACTTGGTGTAGTTGACTCTATTGCCAAGCCGCTGAAGATATATTGTGATAATACAGCAGCCGTTTTCTTCTCTAAGAATGGTAAGTACTCTAATGGTTCTAGACACATAGAACTGAAGTACATGGTGGTTAGAGAAAGAGTTGAGAAACAGAAAGTGTCAATTGAAAGTATAAGTACCACTTTAATGGTTGCTGATCCATGACAAAGGGATTGCCTCCAAAGACATTTAAGGAACATGTTGTTAGAATGGGTCTTTTGAGCAATCTGTAAATGTATGTTTTTGGTACTTATGTAATTGACATTATTGCGCAATAAAAGTTTGTTTCTGTGTTTCCTGTTATCCAATTATGTGTACACATGTTATGTATGGATGTTTGTTAAATAGGAAATGTCTTTACAAGACAATTACAGGGGTCATTTTGGTTATGGACTCAATTAGTAAGGTTATCAATGTTGTGGTACATAGAAGGGATATGACGTGGATGTTGTATAACCGCTATGACTCGCATTGATGGTCCAAGCTAATTGCAGTATTACAGTATTTCATATTTGGCTTATCAGTTGTTGTTGTTTTTTAAAATTCGTGATCACGTGTCAAAGTTTTTCAGTATGGAATCCAATGGAGTCAAATATTTTTAAAATGAGTCTTTTCTTTATTTGTTTTGTAAAGTCTTAACCTAATCGGTTAATGGTCCAAGTGGGAGAATGTTAATCTCACATTAAGGTGGACCAATAACCTTGGTTAATTAACATTGGATTCCTAATTAAAGTTAACTGATATTAAAGATGCCCATATTAAAGTGACATTTATATATAAGTTAATAATAACATGAGGTATAAGGAACCATGATGGGTGGTTTTATCTCAGGGTTATTTTTAGTAAATGTTGGACCCCCTTCTCTCCTCCTGAAAAGAATATAACCTAGGCTCATTGTTTTATGAGTATGAAATTGAATCCATCATAATTGCAAGTTGTGAAAGGAAAGGAGACAGAGAGAAGAGGGTCTGCATTAGGGTTTCTTGCAGGATTAAAGAGAAAGATCAGATCTTCATCCATCAACCTTCTTCTTCCATCCTTCAATGGCTGCAGGTATGGATTTATGTGCATTGTTTTAATTATATGATCTATCTTGAGATGTTGTGATTCTAGATCCATGGCTAGTTT
>JAVJIF010034593.1:0-18229 GCA_038442645.1 Agave tequilana
CGAAACCGGACACTTATGGATATGGTTAGGAGCATGATGAGCTTCTCTAATGTACCCAATTCATTGTGGAATGAAGCCTTAAAGACTGCTATGTATATCTTGAATAGGGTTCCTAGTAAGGCAGTCCCAACAACTCCTTTTGAGTTGTGGACTGGTAGGAAACCTAGTTTAAGACATTTACATGTTTGGGGTTGTCCAGCAGAGGCTAGAATATATAATCCACAAGAAAAGAAATTAGACTCAAGGACAATATCTGGGTATTTCATTGGTTATCCAGATAAATCTAAGGGTACAAATTTTATTGTCCTAACCATAGTACAAGAATAGTTGAAACTGATAATGCCAGATTCCTTGAGAATGGCGAAATTAGTGGGAGTGATGAACCAAGAAAGGTAGATCTTGAGGAAGTAAGGGTAAATATCCCAATACCCTTTCCTTCAAGAGAAATTGTTGTCCCTCGACTTGATCATCAAGCTGAGATACCAGAACAACATAATGATGTTGGTTCACCACTCCATGAGGATATTGCCATTGAAAATATTGTAGAACCACCACAACTGGCAGCTTTGAGAAGATCTCAAAGGGAAAGAAGATCTGCCATTTCAGATGATTATGTGGTGTATCTACAGGAATCTGATTATGATATTGGGATAAATAAAGATCCAGTTTCATTTTCACAAGCCATAGAATGCAATGATTCTAGTAAATGGGTTGATGCTATGAATGAAGAGTTGAAATCTATGGACCAAAATAAAGTCTGGGATCTCGTCGAATTGCCTAATAACTGTAAGAAAGTCGGGTGTAAATGGGTCTTTAAGACCAAGCGCGACTCTGAAGGCAATATCGAACGATATAAGGCCAGACTTGTGGCTAAAGGTTTCATTCAGAAAGAAGGCATTGACTATAAAGAAACCTTCTCTCCAGTATCAAAGAAGGATTCTCTTAAAATCATTATGGCCCTTGTAGCTCATTATGATTTGGAGTTACATCAAATGGATGTGAAAACTGCTTTTCTGAATGGAGATTTGGATGAGAAAATTTACATGGAGCAACCTGAAGGGTTCGCAAAGGAAGAAAAAGAACACTTGGCTTGTAAATTAAAGAAATCCATATACGGACTTAAACAAGCTTCCAGACAATGGTATATAAAGTTTAATGATACCATTACCTCTTTTGAATTTACAGAAAACACTGTTGATCAGTGTATATATCTAAAGATCAGTGGGAGCAAGTTTATTTTTCTGGTTCTGTATGTGGATGATATCTTGTTAGCCAATAGTGATAATGGTTTGCTGTATGAAACTAAAAGCTATCTTACCAAGAACTTTCAGATGGTTGATATGGGTGAGGCAACTTATGTTATTGGCATAGAGATCTTCAGGGATAGATCTCGAGGATTGCTAGGATTATCTCAGAAAGGTTATATCAATCGAGTCTTGGAAAGATTTCATATGGAAATGTGTTCAACTAGTCCTGCACCCATCATGAAGGGTGACAAATTAAGTGGGAGCCAGTGTCTTAGAAATTAGAAAAGGGTCAAATGCAGAAAGTTCCTTATGCGTCAGCAGTTGGGAGCTTGATGTATGCACACACTTGTACCAGGCCAGATATCAGTTATGCTGTTGGGATATTGGGAAGATACCAGAGCAATCCAGGAATGGAGCACTGGAAATTAGCTAAGAAGGTAATGCGGTATCATCAGGGAACGAAGGACCTAATGCTCACATATAGGAGATCTGATCAGTTGGTAGTGATCGGCTATTCGGACTCAGATTTTGCTGGTTGCCCAGATAGCAGGAAGTCTACCTCAGGCTTTATTTTCTTGCTAGCAGGTGGGGCAATCTCGTGGAAGAGTGTAAAGCAGTCTATCACTGCTTCATCCACGATGGAGGCTGAGTTCATAGCTTGTTTTGAAGCCTCGAATCATGCATTATGGTTAAGGAATTTTATCTCAGCACTTGGTGTAGTTGACTCTATTGCCAAGCCGCTGAAGATATATTGTGATAATACAGCAGCCGTTTTCTTCTCTAAGAATGGTAAGTACTCTAATGGTTCTAGACACATAGAACTGAAGTACATGGTGGTTAGAGAAAGAGTTGAGAAACAGAAAGTGTCAATTGAAAGTATAAGTACCACTTTAATGGTTGCTGATCCAATGACAAAGGGATTGCCTCCAAAGACATTTAAGGAACATGTTGTTAGAATGAGTCTTTTGAGCAATCTGTAAATGTATGTTTTTGGTACTTATGTAATTGACATTATTGCGCAATAAAAGTTTGTTTCTGTGTTTCCTGTTATCCAATTATGTGTACACATGTTATGTATGGATGTTTGTTAAACAGGAAATGTCTTTACAAGACAATTACAGGGGTCATTTTGGTTATGGACTCAATTAGTAAGGGTTATCAATGTTGTGGTACATAGAAGGGAGTATGACGTGGATGTTGTATAACCGCTATGACTCGCATTGATGGTCCAAGCTAATTGCAGTATTACAGTATTTCATATTTGGGCTTATCAGTTGTTATTGTTTTAAAATTCGTGATCACGTATCAAAGTTTTTCAGTATGGAATCCAATGGAGTCAAAATGTTTTTAAAATGAGTCTTTTCTTTTATTTGTTTTGTAAAGTCTTAACCTAATCGGTTATGGTCCAAGTGGGAGAATGTTAATCTCACATTAAGGTGGACCAATAACCTTGGTTAATTAATTGGATTCCTAATTAAAGTTAACTGATATTAAAGATGCCCATATTAAAGTGACATTTATATATAAGTTAATAATAACATGAGGTATAAAGGAATCATGATGGGTGGTTTTATCTCAGGGTTATTTTAGTAAATGTTGGACCCCCTTCTCTCCTCCTGAAAAGAATATAACCTAGGCTCATTGTTTTATGAGTATGAAATTGAATCCATCATAATTGCAAGGTTGTGAAAGGAAAAAGAGACAGAGAGAAGAAGGGTCTGCATTAGGGTTTCTTGCAGGATTAAAGAGAAAGATCAGATCTTCATCCATCAACCTTCTTCTTCCATCCTTCAATGGCTGCAGGTATGGATTTATGTGCATTGTTTTAATTATATGATCTATCTTGAGATGTTTTGATTCTAGATCCATGGCTAGTTTTAATCCGCATTATAGTTTCAAATTCCTTACAGAAAAATGACAACCTTGATAATGTTTCTTACTCTTTTGTTATCTTATGATGTAACTTATGTATATATAAAACTTTTAGCTTTATGATGGTGTAGTAGTTATTATCTATATGTACGCATATGAAGCTGAGTTTATGGTTGTAAAGTTGCTCCTGATGTGTCTCTATTGTAAATATTGGTGTAAGTGGGAATCTCTTAAGTTAAGTTCTTTCTGTGAGATTTCGATCTTGTTTTGAATATATATATATATATATATATATATATATATATATATATATATATATATATATATAACTGTGTGGGTCCTGTTGATATCCATCTATTATCGTTGAAGTTGTTGAGGAGACGTCTGGGCTAATTATGTTAAGCAGATGTCAAGATTACAGAGGAGGTGTTGCCAAAAAATTTTATGAGATTATTGAAGGATTAGTAAGAGTTTTAAGTAAGAGCGTTACAGTGTTATAATATATATATATATATATATATATATATATATATATATATATATATATATATATATATATATATAGGGGGGGAGAGAGAGAATGAGAGGGAGAGAGAGGGGATTAGTAAGAGTTTTATATGGGACCGTTATATAGATCGTGCAGTTACAACATTCCATCAATTTTGCCTCCGCCACATCCATCTAAGGTATATATGATCCTTCTTCTTCAAAGAGAAGTGGGTTTTCTAACCCTGAAAACACACACATACACTACTATAATGAAAGTTTTTCTGTTCCAGTCCATCACCCTACTAGCAGTTTTCTGTGCTAATCCACCCTTCCACCACACCGGCAGTCTTCATCTGTTGGTCCTTCCTACCATTCCACCTACTGATTCTCACGTCCGAGGGTTTTAAGTCGGCATCACACTGATGCTCCTAACCGGTAAGGTGTTCTTTCCCGTGTGTATTCCGACATGTATCACTCGAGAGCATCTTCAATTGCTAGTAATGAGTTCTATCCATGGTAAGTCGGTTTTTATCCACCACACATAGTATTTCATTTGATACTTCTCTCTTATGTTTTCGGCGTAGATCTATAACATTATTCATACGAAAAAGCAGATATAATCGGTTCTTCTTTTGAATTAAACAAAATCTGCATAGTTTGTTCGATGCTATTGCCTTAAGCTGACAACGCCCAAAACCAAATACACCTATAGAGTAAGCCGTCCCTAATACACCCATAGAGTTTGCCAAAATACACCCAGAGATCCAGCCTCCCTTAAAACACATCGAGGGAGGGCCTATAGAAATTTAATAGGGATGAGGGATGAGAGCCGGTTGTAACATAACAGTATCTATCTTAACAGTATCTATTTTAGTAGTGCCTATTTTAAACGTGCCTATTTGAAACGTGCCTATTTTAACACATACTAAAATAGGCACTAATAAATAACCAATTTTATATGCATTTAATCAAAATGCATATAAAATTGATTATTTATTAGTGCCTATTTTAGTATGTGTTAAAATAGTAACGTTTCAAATAGGCACTATTAAAATAGGCACTACTAAAATAGTTACTGTTAATCAAGGGTGGCTGGATCTCTGGGTGTATTTTGGCAAACTCTATGGGTGTATCAGGAAGCACTCGATTGCCTGCGTCCCCAAAATATCTATCCTCTCTCGTCAGTCCATCTTCACGGAGGCGGCTAAAATCTCACTGTCCTGTTGAGCTCATTAAAATGTCAAGAACACAATTATTATTTTTGATATCACTCAATAAAAGAAAAAGAAAAAAAAAGAAAAGTAAAGAAAAAATCGTTCATGCCCGTCCAAAACCTTGCCACTAAAAGCTCGAACCCCCCATTAATCACCAAAATAGTGACTTGTTCTTTTCTCCAACTGATTGAATCATCTCTCTCTATAAAAACCACACGCACACATAACTCCACTCCAAACTCCCTCACCAAAAAAATGGAGTCCAAGTCCCTCCTCCGCCTCCTCTTCCTCATCCTCGCCGCCCTCCTCCTCCTCCTCTTCACCCGCTCCCCCCTCCGCCTCCCCTACCCGCCCTCCGACGCCGCCGACTTCCTCCGCACACCCAAGAACCGCATCCAACCCAAAACAACAACCCCGACCGCCCGACCCCGAGACCACACCGCCGACGAGCCCCACCACCCGCTCGACCCCTCACCATCAACGAGATCAACAGAGCGCGCGCGATCTTGCTCTCCACTCCGCCCTTCTCGGCCTCCCCTTCCTCTCTGGTCATCCACTCCCTGGTCCTCGACGAGCCCGAGAAGCCCCTCGTGCTGTCGTGGCGCGAGAGCGGGCGGCCTCCGCCGCCTCGCAGGGCCGCTGCTGTCGTGAGGTTCCGCGGGGGGTCTTACGTTCTGTCGCTTGATCTTTCGGGCGGCGGGGCCAGCTTTCTGCCGGTGCCGGCGTCTGGGTTTCCGACCATGACCATGGAGGACATGACCAGCGCGACGTGGGCCCCGCTCGCGAATCCGGACTTCAATCGGACGGTGCTCGCCCGGGGAATTCGGTTGTCGGACCTTGCTTGCCTTCCGATATCATCTGGATGGTAACTCTTTATTCTTTGCAATTATTATTACTGAAAAAAAATATATATGAGTGGTTTTTTTGTTGTTTGCAACTGCAAGTGGGATTTAGTTTAAGGACAATTTTATGTTCAGAAAAATAAACTTACAAGAATTTAAGTAAGATTTGTTTTTACTTGAACCACAGTTTATATATATCTCTTCAATTTTGGGTCCCTACCACAGATCCAAACAAAAGCCGGGGTTTGGTTTTCGTGACTTAGCTGCAGTCTGCAAAACTTTATATTGAAAGATTAGCTACGAAACCAAAGAGAATCTTACAAATTAAAATAAACTGCAACTTGAACGCAAGTCTCTTGATTCTAGAGCATCTGGATTAAAAGGAATCTTAAATATTAAACTACCACCAAACTGAATATAATAATAGTGTATGTATGATTTGAACATATTTCTTCATTAGAGAGAGCGGGGAGACAACTTGCCCAATTTAAGGACGACGACTTTTTCGAAAGACGACGACTTTAAAACAGTGAAAATAGGCAGCTGCAATTTGGATTTGTCGTTTCTTTTATTTTTTATTTTTTAAATTCCTTGATCGACACTTCAACCCTCAGGATTCGATGATTTTTTTCATTTTGATAAAGAAGCTAAAGATCACCCTTAAGTTTAAAGCACACGCTCAGCACTAATTATTCAAGATAAATTTCTTATTCTTGATTGAATTTGAGATCTTTTTCTTACAAAATTGGAGTGTTATCAATGGATCAAGCCACTAGTACTCCAATGATTTTTTCATGCACTAGAGTCTCGGTAATGATATTCTGCCTCAATTTTTTTAAACTTTTGACTTTAAAGAGTTTATGACAAATTAGCTCATATATGAGTTAAAAGATGACACTGTGACTGAAGTCATGACTTAAATTTGATGACTTAGATATGAATTAGAAAAAAATTGTTCTCTCTCTTTCTACTCTCTCTTTTTTTTTAATTATCTCCTTTGATCAAAACTTTGTATTTCCATCAGCGACACATATTTTACAAATGAATTTTTTTTGTTAATATTAGTAACTTATTTTTTAAAACTTTGTATAAAATCAATTTCAACTTTACAAAGGAATATTTCGTTACAATCACTTAATTTGTTTCATAATTAGGAAAAAAAACTCAACATCATAATTTGAATCGCTATAGCCTCATCCACGTCAGCAAAAACTGGTTCCTCCCAACCACTACTTGTTTATATATTTTCTTTTTTCTATTTTACCCTTCTCCATTGCATCTGACATTGCTCACCCCTAAGCCTTGACTATGACGCAGAGTAATCGCGGGTCGACCTATGTAGTCCGGCTGCCCTGGCCCCCTCCCGGGTTCCGAGGCAGAACCCATGGAAATTTTTTTAATCGATCTTTTCACAAATCTCGTTTTATTCGTGCTCGCGATGAGTTCTGTGAGGACTAACTGAGAAATAGATTTGAGGAGATCGCAGTCCTCAAAAAGCCTAAAAAATAAGGCATTTTGTGAGGACTACGATATGATAAAGACTCAAATATATTACATTTTTGTGGATACTGTGATCATGCTCACAATCCTAATAAAGAGAACTGTGATCATAGTGCAATCATATAAATACTCAGAAACATGACATTTTTGTGAGGATTGCGATCATGTTCCCAGTCATCACCTATGTAGTCCGGCTGCCCTGGCCCCCTCCCGGGTTCCGAGGCAGAACCCATGGAAATTTTTTTAATCGATCTTTTCACAAATCTCGTTTTATTCGTGCTCGCGATGAGTTCTGTGAGGACTAACTGAGAAATAGATTTGAGGAGATCGCAGTCCTCAAAAAGCCTAAAAAATAAGGCATTTTGTGAGGACTACGATATGATAAAGACTCAAATATATTACATTTTTGTGGATACTGTGATCATGCTCACAATCCTAATAAAGAGAACTGTGATCATAGTGCAATCATATAAATACTCAGAAACATGATATTTTTGTGAGGATTGCGATCATGTTCCCAGTCATCATAAATAGTGCATTTAATGAGGGTTGCGATCATGATCGCATTTCTCAGAAATAAGGTTGCGATCATTTTGTGAGAATTGCAATCATAACCGCAATCTTCTATATTGTGATCATTTTTTGAGAATTGCAATCATAGTCGCAATTCTAAGAAATCGGACATTTTCAAAGCGGTCCAATTTTTTTTTTTGAAGTGACTATTTAGAGGCATTTTCGTTTTTTTTCATTGATGAGCGCTACAACGCTTGACACGTGAGCGCACATCCTTACTTTAAAAAATGAGGTGGCTGAAGCGAATAAAATTATGAAATTAAGTTTTTTTTCTAATTGCGGTTTGTCAAGGGGTGTAGCGAAAATCCCTTTATAAAACAAAAAAAATAAATTTCTTGAGATATAATTTAACTGTAATATGTATGGATAGACTCTAGTACATATTTCAAACAGTAAAACTTATTTTGATATTTAATTAAAATTAAAATTGATTCTTCTTTCAAATCAAAAATTTTTGAAACAGCTTTTGGTAAACTCAATATTTGTATAAAATTTGATTTTGAAAAACTCTTTAACTATTAAACAAAATATCCTAGGTACGTGTCAAGTTTGAACTACCAATTCTACGTACTCTTTTTCGTATCAATCAAAGTGTATAACAGGTACGGCCGCAAGCTGGAAGACACCCGGCGTCTGATCAAAGTCCAGTGCTACTCCGCCGAAGGCACCGCCAACTTCTACATGCGCCCCATCGAAGGCCTCACCGTCCTCCTCGACATGGACACCAAAGAGGTGGTCGAAATCTCCGACCAGGGCCGCGACATCCCCGTCCCTAAATCATCCGGCACCGACTACCGCTTCGAGGCCGCAGGCCGAAACAAGCCATCTGCACGAGTCAAGTCCCTGACCCCCATCTCAATTGAGCAACCGTTAGGCCCCAGCTTTGAAGTGACTGACGGCCACCAAATCAAATGGGCCGGGTGGGAGTTCCATCTCAAACCCGACCCGAGAGCCGGGGTAGTGGTTTCGGATGTGAAGGTGACGGATCCGGGCACGGGTGAGAGGAGGGCAGTGATGTACAAAGGGTTCGCTTCGGAGCTGTTTGTACCGTATATGGATCCAACGGACGCGTGGTATTTTAAGACGTACATGGATGCGGGCGAATACGGGTTCGGGTTGCAGGCTATGCCGCTGGTACCGCTCAACGACTGCCCGCGGAACGCGTATTATATGGATGGGGTGTTTGTTGCTGGGGACGGGAAGCCGTATGTCAGGTCGAATATGGTGTGTATTTTTGAGAAGTATACCGGAGATATTGGGTGGAGGCACTCAGAAAGCCCGATCACGGGTATGGAGGTAAGATCCGTGACGTATTTTCTACGTGTATATTTTTTGGTATATAAGAAAGTAGTATTGTTTGCACTGAGTTGGCTCTGCAAATTATCTCACTGATAATCATGTGAATTATATATTCCAATTATTATTATTATTATTAATGGTCTACAAATTGAAAAGTCTTTTTCAAGGGTATTATTTGGATGTGGGCAGATTCGTGAGGCTAGGCCGAAAGTGACGCTTGTGGCGAGGATGGCAGCGTCAGTGGCGAACTACGACTACATTGTGGACTGGGAGTTTCAAACGGACGGGCTAATTCGTGTGAAGGTCTGTGATTCTTTTCCACCCTCTCTGCCCTGCCAAGGGCCTGTTTTGATGGGCAGATAATTGAGAGAAAGTAGGAGTTTTTTTTTTTGATGAGCTTCACTGTCAGTTTTTCTTTTTAATAAAATTATGTTCATTTGAAAAAATCTAAACGTCAGGAAGGGAAAAAAAATGCTAATGATATGTCACCGAAATATCATAGAAATTTTTAAAAAAATAAAAAATTGATAGCGTGAAACCCACCTGCAATTTTGTAAAAAGAAAAAAAAAAACAACAAGTTGATGAAGTGGTTCCCAGTGAAACTGGCTCTGCGTCCTGATCAACTACAGTATGCAGTCTGCACACTCATATATTTCTGTATGGTGATAGTGGGTCCCCACTTAAGATTCACTAGGATGTCTTTTGACTTATAAGTGCGTGAAGACAAAGCATCCAGTGCATAGGATGGGATGTCCCATCATGAATTCAGGATCAAGACATTTAGATGTTGAGTTACCCCACCCAGCAAAAGCAGCCACTCATGAATGTGAGCAGACTATTTGAAAGTAGTGGATATTTGGTTCTTGTGGAGAGAAAAATATCTTTCCTCTTTGGGTGTGTTTAGTTGCAAGGAAGTGGGCGGAAGTAAGGAAATGGAGAAGTATAATTGCTCACTTTCCTATCTATCCAAATACCGGAAAAAAAAAATAAGAAAACCCCTTTTCCTTTTTTCTTCTCTCTTTTACACAGCTATTTCCTCACTTCCAGAGTGCTACAATTAATTTTGTGGTCATGTAAATCTCATTTATAATAAGTTGTAGCATAAAACAGTTAATTTTTTGGTCACATAAATCTCACTTGCATTCTAATTACAATCCATTTTTATTTTTCTTAATTAATTTTTATTTTAATATTATTTTGCGGTCAACTTTCTGGTCAACTTTTCCACTTTCACTTTTCATTACGATCCAAACACCAGAAAAGGCATAACATTTTTCAAACCACACTTCCCAACAGCATCCAAACACCGGAAAACTTACTAACCAATTCTCAAGTTCCAAAGGGAACTAATACCACTTCCTCACTTCCTTACTTCCTCACTTCCACCCTTAACCAAACAGACCCTGTATTTGCCAATAGCAAAAAGATCTTTCCTCAATTTTATTATAGTTTGAATTACAACAGTTAAATAGTATTAAAAAAAAAATCTAATAAACATTGTTATGTCAGTAAAAATTACGTTTTCTATTTCTGATACAACACTATTTCTCATATACACAACCACAATCACTTGTTTTTCATTCACTGTAATTATTGAAGTTGTACATGCAAATTGCCAAACCAAAGAGCATAATTCTAACTGTAAGATAAAAGTTACATGTCATTAGAACTGCACTGCATCTTCAACTAGCTGCATTAACTGGGCCAACTGCAAAAAAAAAAAAATTTCAAACAGGTTGGATTGAGCGGGATCCTCATGGTGAAGGGAACACCATACTCCCACACGAACCAAGTCCAACCAAAGGAGGAGTTGCACGGCACCATCTTGTCCGAAAACGTTATCGGCGTAATCCACGACCACTACATCACCTTCTACCTCGACATGGACGTTGACGGGAACGACAACTCCTTCGTCAAGGTCAATCTCGCCCGGCAGGAGACGAGCCCAGGTGAGTCCCCGCGAAAAAGCTACCTCAAGGCAACCAGGCACACTGCCAGGACTGAGAAAGACGCCCAAATCAGACTGAAGCTCTATGAACCATCCGAGTTCCATGTGGTTAACCCTACGAAAACTACTCGGGTCGGGAATCCAGTCGGGTACAAAGTGGTTCCCGCTGGCACGGCCGCTAGCTTGCTGGATCCCAAGGATCCTCCTCAGATCAGGGGAGCTTTCACAAACAATCAGGTGAGAACCTACCAGTAAGTTTCATCTGTGTGTGTAGAATTGAAAATAAGGACGTCTGTAATGATCAGTGTTCTCTGTTTAGATATGGGTGACACCATATAATAGAAGTGAGGAATGGGCGGGTGGACTATTTGTGTACCAGAACAAAGGTGAAGACAATCTGGCAGTTTGGTCAGAGAGGTACGAATTCAAACCGTTAGATGTGATCTATAAACGTAAACATTCAACTACTAACTTGGTTATATTGACTGTAGGGATCGACCAATCGAGAACAAGGACATTGTGTTGTGGTACACGCTCGGATTCCACCATGTCCCTTGCCAGGAGGACTTCCCGATCATGCCCACCGTGTTCTCTAGTTTCGATCTCAAGCCCGTCAACTTCTTTGAGAGCAATCCCATCCTTGGGGCGCCCCCGAACCAAGAGAAGGACCTGCCCGTCTGCAGGGCAGCGGCCTCGGCCTGAGGAGAGCAGGGAGATTCATCGATTTTAGCCCCCGTGTATTGGATGTAAATTAGACATGTATGAGCTTCTCTCTGGTGGAATACGATGTTCTATCTTTCTCTGCTGAAGTGTGAGAGTCCTGATAAGAATTTTTTATTTTAAACCTGATAAGAAGATTAAACAGAAGTCATGACAACAGAAGATGGACAGGTTACAAACTGACAACACAGTTTTGGTGCTAAAAAGGATTAATTCATCTAATATATCCATTCATATGAATCCACCCTACATAATGAAACACTAAGATCCCCATCTAAATAATATTATGTAAATCCTTATATATGCCATAGATATTGGAACTTGCCATTTTCTGAGAAATTTGTACGCTGCAATTAAATCATTGAAAATAAAATATTTCAACCTTCTTTTCAAATTTTTAGTTGCGGGTACTACACAACTGGAGAGGTTTGCCTGCTCACGCCACCAATCAGATTCCCTTACATCAAAAAAGGACTACGTTTGCCTGCTCGCATCAACCGTATTCTCTTTTGAAAAGAGCAAAAAAACAAAGGGGGAAAAGAAAGAAGCAAAAAAGAACTGACCCCCTCCAGATTCCCTTTTAAAAAGGGTAAAAGAGAAAGGGGAAAAAGGAATGTCATTTCCAAAATAATCTTTATTATATACCCGCTGACGAGAACTAACGGACCAGTGCACTAATTAATTACAACTGTCCATCATTATCTAGCTAACTGTAAGTACTGTAAATGAACAAAAACTCGAGATAGACTTGTGTCATTTCAGAAGAATTTGAGGTTGAATCCTTCTCATTCAAATACAACCCTACGGCATAATGCAAGATCCATTCCGTTGAAGTTGATCTACGTTATTTCAAATAAACTAAAAATAAAAAAAACATGTATTTTGAATATTTTTTTGTCCTTCCATCAAGTAAGCACAAAATAGATGGCCGAAAATAGCATATTGCTTAGATCTACATCTTTAGACATACAACTTCTCCATCGACTATTTCATCATGATCTAAATACTTAAAAAACCTCACACACCAATTTTTGTTAGATTTCAAATATTCTACACTGTTAAACTTCACAAACTGACTATTTCGACCGTTCATTTTTTATCTCCTTGATGGATGGACAAAAAATATTCAAAATACATGTCTTTTAATTTTTAATTACTTTAAATAATATAGATAAACTTCAACGGAATGAATCTTACATTTGAATGTCATAAGATTGTAATTGAGTGGGAAGAATTCAGTCTCGAATCCTTCCGAAATGACAGAAGTCTATCTCCAAAAACTCAGGTATGTCTGTCTATTGTGCTCATCCACAAAGTGAATTACAACCATCTATACATAAATATATGACATTGATTAATTAGTGAACTGTTTTATTGATTTCACTAGTGGAAAGACCCCGAATCATTGTCCACACACATAACAAATATTCATGTAGACCTATCCAAATTCAAGAGGGATCTTAATTTATTATAATAATAAGAAATTGAGAATTTGGTGCCCCTCCAAGATTTAATTCATTACATGTACATGAAAGAAAACGACAACCCATATCTGCACACTTATCAAAAGCACCAGCTGGAATATTCCAACAAAATTCCATACGCAAATCTGCCCCATCTGGAAAAGCTAGATATTGATATGAAAGAACTTCATATACTAGGAACAGACCAGGTGTTTTATTGTAACTTTATTTAACTAAGCCCCGATTAATCATGCATTTTTTGGTAACCCCTTTCTCTCTATGTGCATTTCCCAACAACAGTGCTGCCCATTCCTTTTCCCCCAAAACAGCATGCATCTAGTGCTGCATATTTACCAAAATTTCAAGGCTTAAACCAACAAATCTGAACTCACTTCTAACTTTCAATTTCTACTTACCTTCATGTTCTTAACTCGTGCTTATCAATTCACTTCTAGTTTATTGGAATATCACAGGCAGATAAGCCTGAACTTTATTATCTAAATCGCATACCAATAGTCAGTAATATTCAGTCCATTAATTTCATTTAGTTACTTCTTATTAGTCAATATATTTTTAATGGTGTCTTAATTGTTAAGATTTATAAGAACAATATCTAAAATCCATACCAACTTATATGGGAAAATTTTATATGTTCAGAAGTTCAAGTACTATATTTTAAGGTTATTTTCAATTTGCAGTTGCCAAAAATATAGTGAACAGAAAGTTAAAAGCGAAAAGTTTCACTGAGCCTGCAGTGCAATTAAGCGAGCTGTTCTAGTTTTTTCTGAGCCCTATCAAAACAAAGCTGTGTGAATGAGTGGGGTGGCGTCCACAGGAAGGGCTGAGTTCATATTGAAACATTCTAAAATAGGATTCGCAATCTCATATATAGAATTGTGCTCTTTTTTTCTTTTTTCTTTTTTTCTTTTTTGTTGGGGATGGTGGGGGGGATTTAAGTACCTGGGAGGTGGGTGATGAGTAGGATTCTTCATACCAGAGCCTGATGTATCTTGATCACTTTGAGGACTTTCAGCAATCTTGGAGGTGTGCCTGCCAATCACAGAGCAACAAGCTCAGTTATGTTATAATGTGTGGGGAAAAAAAATGACAATGACCGCATAATGACTACTAGTTGCATGTTTGATAAGTAATAAAGAGCATAGTCCAAGAAAGAGATGGAGCAGAATACGGAAGTTTATGGTGTCCTACGTGATAAAAGTTCTGATGCAGACAATCCTTGGACAATCGTTGGATATGGATTCCACTGGGTATGAATTATCTTTGGACAATCATTTCCTATTGGCTTGGGCTTGTAGTAGGAGTTTTAAAAGTTTGGGGACAATCTTTTATCTCAAAAATCAGAGACAGCTACAAGGATTTTGTGTGTGTGTGTGTGTGTGTGTGTGTGTGTGTGTGTGTGTGTGGGGTGGGGGGGGGGGGGGGGGGGGGGGGGGGTGCGCGGCACAGATCGATGCATGATTGGATAAAGCCTTGTGGCCACACAGACCAGCTGATGTAGGCGCATATAAATTTCTCCACCAAAGCTTTTGGTATCAGCTGAACAATATTAGTGAATTAAGCTAATATTAGTGAATTAGGATTCCCAGAATCTGCATCCCAGTAATTTAGTATAGAAGGATTCATAGTCATCACCATCAATTTTATATTTAAATATTTTCTCAATCTGCGTCTCCTCCTCTCCGTCACTATGTCTAGAAAATTTCATTGTCATCACCATCACTGTCCTAATTTAATTAACTTATTACACATCCCTACGATTCTTTCTTTCTTTCGTTCTTTCTTTGCTGATGATGACAAGGACGGTCACAGCCATGCAATTCATTAAGATAATGAAAAGAAGTTAATTTCCTTTAGCTAATTCATCAGCTCAAATAACTGTACCAATCCTGAAAACTGAAGAATGACATACACAGGGAGAAAAATGACCAGAAAAAAGAATTAATTAATAATCTGAGCTGAACAACAATGTACGAGAGGGACAATTAGTTTTGTCAGGCATCAAGCATAAAGACACTTGGTTTTGTTAACCTGCATTTTTCTTCTCTACCTCAATGATTTTAGCAAAATCTCATTGTCATCACAATCCATGCCACAATTTAATTAATTCGTTACACTGTGCCTAGGTTTCTTTCCTTTTTTTCCCTTCTTTGCTGATGATGGCAAGGATAATCAAAGTCACACAACTCATTATTGTAATGAAAAAAAGTATTTATTCAATTTGACGGATCCCTCTTTAAACTGGTATCTAATTTTCTTCAGGTAATTCATCAGCTCAAATAACTGTACAAATCCTGAAGAGCTGAACAATGACATAAATGAGGAGAAAATGTCCAGAGAAAAGATTAACAATCTGACCAAAGCACTCTACCAATCCTTAATACTGAACAACAATGAACAAGAGCTAGGAAAAAAAATGCCAAGATAAAACAACAATGCACTCTTTGGGAAAAAGAGTTTAAAATTAGGAGTTAATGAATTTTGCGGAGGGGAAGTAAGATGGGAACTCATGTACAATCAGGACTTGAGCTAATTCCACCCTTTGCATGGAATTATAACATCAGACTCTTTCCCAAGAGTAGGGGAGTATGTGCATAATTTTGTTAAAATGACACCTTGGCCGTTGGAGCTAAATGGTGTATTCTGAGAGTTTGGTGAGAAATAAGAGTAAGGTCTATTCAAACTCTTCTATCCAGATAGGGTCTAAATATCATTAAAAGATGAAACCTAACAAACAGCAGATGTGATTATAGTTCACTTACTGCTGAACCAAGTCCAAGAATAAATCACAGAGCATAAATCAGAAGATGGAGTTCAACTGAAACAATTGCCTAAATTTGAAAGACTTTTCCTTCACAGAAAATGAGATGAAAAATCTCCAAAGTGAGTGACCATCGCAAGCAAAGAAAACACAACAGGAAGAGGGAGAGAGGAAGGGGGATTTAGGGGAACCCAAACAGAGGAAGCAATCAAAGAAAACAAGGTAAAAATAAAAGAAGAGTAAGGGTTTGGTCAGCTGATTAGAGTCTAGATGTCCAACAATACATAGGAGATGGTAGGACTGTTGGGATCGACAACAACACAGAAAAAGAAAGAGGAAGTTATCACAGATGAATCAAAGACATCAGAATTACGTGAAAACCCCAAATCGGGAAAAACCACGGAGCCGCACACAAATTCACTATTTATCAGACAGATTACAAGGGACAAGAGAGAGAATCTCACAGCCACTCTGTACAATGGTACTCACAATAGCATTAATCTATTGATGCTTTTATCACTCTTGACTCTAATAACGGCACATCCCCTTTTATAGGAAAAATTAGGGTTACAAGTTGTGAGATCTTTAAATTATCCTTGACATGTTCCCCAACTTTCGCTGTAAAGAAGCTTATGGATTTGACCGCTTTCAGGCTTGACTGAGTCGCTTTCAAGCTGAACCGCTTCCAGGCTGGACTGGGCCGCATCCACTAAGCACCTCCGAAGAGTAACTCTATTATGTAACTTCGGAGTGCTCCTCCGACTAGGTGCTTCGGAGTGATATTCCGCTCCGGAGACTCCACTATGGAGTGCTCCTCCAACTAGATGCTTCGGAGTGATTTTCTGCTCTAGAGACTCCACCACTCCCGAAGGATCTATTGCTCCATCCTTGTCATCAGCCTGAAACTCCAACCTCGCCCAACCTTATGACCTGGAAAGCTTCCTCATCGCTCGGGATCATCGTGTTGACTGCTATGGCGACAATCCGTCAAGGCAATTATCTGGTTCCACAACTCAATAATCTCCCACTTAGAGACTGATTATTTGTTACAGTAGTGGTACTTTGTCTCTCTCTTGTACACTGACTCTCAACTCATAGTAACATTTGTTGCGACTCAATTTGAATCTTCACCCTAGAAGACCCACAAAGGCTGAGCAGGTCTTCAACCTCTCCGTCGTGACCACCTTAATCAGCATGTCTGCGAGATTTTCACTCGTGCGTATCTTCACCAGTGATAACACACCGTCCTTCAAAAGAATGCGATGAAGTGGTACAACACATTAATATGCTTGGTTCTGCCATGATAGACTGAATTGTTGGTAAGATCTATACCACTCTAGCTATCACTATGCAGTGACGGAGTCACCTGCTCTTTGTCAAGCTCTTTCATAAAATCTTTCATCAATATCAACTCCTTACAAGCTTATGTCGCTGCAACATATTCGGCCTCCGTTGTAGATAAGGCGACTATCTTTTGCAGTCTCGACACACAGCTCACTGCTTCATTTCTCAAAGTAAAAAATATAACCAGTGGTACTCCTCCGACTATTACATCACCTGCAAAGTTGAAGTCTAAATATCCGTGCAGATGAACGTCTGTGCCATCATAGCACAATATCATATTTGAACTCCTTTCAGATATCTCAAGATCTGCTTTACTGCTCTCCAATGCTCCTTCTCAAGATTGCTCGCATACTTGCTGACAACTCTCACTGCTTGAGCAATGTCTGGCCTCATATAGACCATAGCATACGTCAAGTTACCCATAACTGATGCATATGACACCTCCGACATGAGAGCCTTCTCATCTTTCGTTGTCACAGCCTGTGCTTTTGAGAGTTTGAAGTGACCTCCGAGTGGGATGTTCACAGGTTTAGCATCCGAGATGTTAAATCTCTTCAGCCAGGGTTCAAAGTCTCGGCATAGTTGCTCTTGACTCGGCCGAGTCGAACAGTCACCGCCGACCAGAGAACGACATGCAAGTCGATCTTTGTGGAGGAAATAGACCGACTCGGGTATGACTCGGGTTGATTCGGCCGAGTTAGACCCGAGTCCGCCCCGAATCAGTTTATAAAAAGAAAAAAATGAACTAATTATCCGACCTGAATCTAGGGCCCACCCGCCGTCATCGCCTGCCTGCTCGTCATCGCCGATCATCGTCATTTGCCCGCCTGTTGCCGATCTCTTTTTCTCTCTATGTCTCACCTCTCTCCGGATCTCTCTCCATCTCTTTCTCTCTCCCTTTGTCTCTCTCCCTCATCATCGATCTCTCTTTGTCTGTG